>OENT01000227.1:120756-156850 GCA_900239685.1 Rotaria macrura | reverse complement strand
TTAGAATCAATAGATTCAATAGAATCATAGATTCACAGAATCAGCTTTTTCCCCCTTGTAAAATCCACTTCTTTACTTTATGACAATAATTTTTTGTACATTTATTTTGAGACAAAATTCGTTTTTCCTGAAAAATTTACCATGTTTTTAAAAGGATTTTCTACTTAATCGTTTCAGTTGGCGTTGTTTCAGCAGATAAGTTCTGCTGGTCGAATATTAATTCATTTCCATAAGATGAGGTATCGGTGATAGGGCTCAGGAAGAAATCGCAATGATTTTTATCACTTACAAAATCTTAATTTTAAAAATAAATGATTTATCTTTTCAAACTTGATTTTCATTTAGATTCTCATAGATGCGAAAGAAAACGCCCAATGTATACCTGCATTCCCTCATAAATCCCTCAGGGGTCTATCATGAGTCCCTGGGTATTTTTTCTTTCTGCCGTGTGATCAAAAATTTGCGGGCTCTCTAGTAATTACTACAGGAATCCACAGGGAGTCACTGGGGATTTAACATTTTTTCGAGGACTAGCTGAGTATTTGTTAACTGATTATCGACTAGGGTATTTATTTATGAAATGATGAAGTTAAATTTCAGAAATCTGTATAATAGTACACAAAGAATATCACAATAATATGAAAAGGAGAAAAGTAGTACTACATGAATCATGAATATTAAAAACAATATCGACAAAGAAAAAAAGGCATGAACAGCTGTTGTCGTTTATTATTGAATGACACAAAGTAATTATTCAATAGGTATTTTCTCATTATTGCCCTATGAATAGAAGTTATTGCTCAATACTGCAGTTTGTCCGACGTCGGACGTGTAAACAGACCAGATTGACAAAATGAAAATTTTACCCTGCAATGCCCTACAGTTTTCAAAACGATATCCTAACCCTACCCTACCCTCCGAGGATCGTATCCTAGCCCTACCCTATCCTAGGGTAGGGTATAGGGTAGGGTAGGGCTGCAGGTCTCTAAATCAGTGCAAAAGCATAGAAACGCGTTTCAATTCTTATTTTAAAACGCGTTTGAACGCAATCTGTGTCTTTTCTTGCGTTAGATCATGTATCACAATTGAAACGCAATGTATTTGCTTTCCAATAAACGCTGTAAAATCGGCGAAGTGGATAAAACGCGTTTCATGGACGTATGAGTGACTTCATGAAATGCGGAAAACTCGCTTTATTATAGTGATTTCCGAAACACAACTGAATTCAAAGTTAAATAGTAGGTACCAGAGCTCCGCGGGACGCGGGACCAGTCCCGTCCCGGGACGGGACGGGACGAGACGGGACGAGACGGGACAGTAAAAATGAAAAGATGGCGGGACGGAGCGGGACAGAACTTATTCCTCTCGGGACGGGACGGGACGGGACCAGATCAATTAAATTCTCTGTCCCGCCAAGTTCATACAAGCACAATTGGCATTAAGTATTGTGCATTCATTGCAGTTTTGCGACATGTATGTATTGAGTTACGCATTCGACGTTAGAGGTCATTCGATTGCTTGTCTTCACGCAATGATAATATATCACTTGTTTGAATCAATACAGTGATTGTATTGTAATTATTGTTTACGGCATTCCGATCTTTTTTTTATTATTTAGAAATAATATCTTTGTTTTTTTAGACATTAGCAGTTGTTGTTTTAACGAATAAATAAATAATGTCTTCTCCTGAAATTTTGTCACCAATTGCCATTTCACGTGGACAAAATATTACTTCCTGTGATTCCAATGTCTTATTGATCAATCCATCGTTTTCAAATCGTAATTCAGATAAATTTACATGTTCTCAATTGTGAATTATGCTTAAAACAAAGCCCAATGAATATGTGGTTTTAGAAAATACGGGTAAACGAACGTCTGGTTGCTGGAATACGTTTGGTTTTCCTGCGGTCGTTAATCATCATGGTCATTCTAAACGAATTGAAGGCTTTGCTTCATGTCGAAAATGTTTTAGCACTTATTCTTATATTTCTAACAGTACTCGACATCTTAATAAATGCGGGACGGGACAGGTAGCGCGGGACACGGGACGGGGCGGGGACCCTAAAAAGCGAATAAAGCGGGATGGGACGGGCCGGATAAGGTGGTACGGGATGCGGGACGGGACGGGACAAATTTTTTGTCGTCCCGCGGAGCTCTGGTAGGTATACTGTTAATGAAGAGTGGTTAGGCATGCACCAAATCTAATACTTTTGGTTTTGAAGTTTTCATTTTTGTTTTGAAATACGCCGAAAAAGATTATATTTCGAAACCAAAACTGTAAAACGAGTTTTGATTTTAGTGCATGCCTAAGAATGATATCTATCGAAATCAGCATTTTTAGAAAAATAGGCTTGAGTACAGCGGAGCTTGCTCTATCTAAAATACTAAATCACCCAAGAAGCAAAGTCTTAGTGTTGTATTTCGTCTTTGGAAACTGTTATTAGTGGTAAAATAGTCCCTATTGATTCAGTTAAGTAAGAAAGAAATCTATTCAGTTTTATTGAATACGTATATGATACCCATAATATTTTTTCTTTTGAACTCTAAAATTCGGTCTTCGTTTATGTGTTGAGGATTGAATCAAATAAGGTTTGGTTTAACAGATTGATTTTATCAAATCAGTATTTCTTTGATAATGCATTTCTATTGAAAAGTTCTTATTGAACAAGTAAGGTTCATCGGCATCGAAAGCCGATTCCCTGAGCCCTAGACTGATAGGGGTTACGACTGGAAATGCCTCAACTTCAGAGAAAATTAGTTGTTTGCGTCAGAATATGATCCTGCAGTTTGAAAAAAACGAGCGGATACGTTCATTGGAGACACGGAGGGGTCAAATAAGTGAAAAAGAGGCAAGAACAAGGCGAGAATGAGAAATTTCCAACGAAAATGAATGAGAAAAAACACAAAGGCAAACCGAAACACAAAGAGAGGAAGCAGCCGAACGGGGGCTTTGAAATGGGGACAGGGATCTCAAGTTCTCTTGTCAATCACAAACGTGTTTCAAAAATCATGTCAGGGAGCTCGAAGGGTTTCAGAGGTGGAGAGCAGGGACACCCGATTGTTCTCATATATTTTATCCAGATAGATTAGTCGATCATTGAAAAAACGTTCTATATTTTAAATTGCCCAAAATTAAATCAAAAGAGTCAGAAGTTTCTATTCATTCGTGTTCTTCACTTCTTCGTATGTAAATTTCAGATTTTAATATTATCTCTTGATGGATTGAGAAGCCATAAGAAAGATAATTGAATAATTACTAAACCTATGAAAAATTTGATCTCATATTTAAATAAACATGACAGACACGTGCAATTTATTCTGACAGAAATTTTTATCAAAGAAGCCGATCACATGTGAAGATGATATTTGATGAATTACAAATAAAAATTTTGAATATGGACAAATCTCTAGAGTTTCAATAAGAACCGAGTATAACTGTTAAATGGAATGATGTGTAATCAAAGGTATATCACGTGGCTACCATGTTTTGACGAAAAAGACCGTATCAATGATTGATTCAAATGTTCACATCGATAATATCATCAATAACAAAACGGTAATCGATCAAATTTATATCGGCGAAAATCCATCAATACTAACTGAAACAGACGATTGTACAATATCATCACATCTAAGTATCATAGATTCGCTTACCAACAAAATTACACTGAAATAATCACATACTCAAGAATTAACTATCTATAAGTTAGTTTTACTTTTATTTTATCTCGCTGAAAAACATTACACACATCAGTTAAATAATAAAAAGAAAATCATCGAGATTAGTAATCGTAAGCTTGTCTATTTGAGATAAAGATTTCAGATTTTTATTACAAATCTAAGACTAATCATTCATAGCGATAACATGATTTGTTTCAGCGAAAAGAACACCAGTTTTATGACGAGGCAATCATGCAATTGAAATAAAATTCTAGTAAAAATACATATCTATGAAAGTCACGATGACTACTTATAAAACAAAGGATAGAAGGTTATTCATTCAGTTAAAAAAGGGATCATTCAGATAGCATCCGAAGAATTGTCATGTAAGAAAAAAAGAGTAGACATTCGTTGAAATAGACCATTCATTAAAGTCTTCTTATTGATACTTGAGCTGCTGCTAATGCTCTTTGTTGACGCTAGAAAGAGAAAAGCTATGTAATCAAAGTAGTCAATTTGTCAATCTCTTTTTCTTACTTCGTATCGTAAAGCTTGGTAAGATTCATATAGTATTTTATCTTTACCGACTTGAACTTCTTGTGGTGTGCTCGGAATAGCAAAGCTAATTGCAAATTTCAATGCTAAAAGAATATGCTGCAATGAAACAAATAATTTTTCCGAGAAACTATAACATCTATCATAATTATACTTCAGCAGCAACAAATATTAAAAAGTATTCAGTATCGGTATATGATGAAAAATATTTTCGAACTGATGGTTGCATTGCAATTAGTGCTGTGTTTGTAACGATTGAAATTGAACTTAAAATTTCGAAAGCATAACGCCAACTTCCTATACATAAATATTGAAAGATTTCTGACAATTAAACAAATTTACGGACCAATATTCCAAGCACGTTGAGCGAATGGACGTTGATAGACATAACAATATTTAAATGCATCCGCACGTAGTTCAAGTATATTGTTAATCAATGCACATATAGTTATCCATGGAAAGACCTAATCAAAGCGTACACGCTAACTTATAATTTACTTATTCACTAGACATAGTCGTACAACAATTAACATACTATTGTGACAAGTAAACAAAACGGAGAACAAACAGGCGATACTCAATCGTTTTGTGTAATTTGAACGAAGTCCATCTTTCTCTATTTTTCTAACCAAATCGATATCTATTCAATCGTTAACAATCATTTCTTTTCAAAATGAGTTTTCATTCCATTCTTAATAGACTGTGGGAGATCAAAGGCAATGCCCCTAATATGTTGAAGCTGTTTGTAAATGACTGCATTTAATCATATTCAACGCACTAGCTTTGCTGGTGTTCAACTACTCCGTTTCCACAAATTCTAAATATGCGTCATGAGTTTGGCGCCACTTTTCTCGAAAATCAAATGTTTGTATTTGAAACTAATCGTTTAAAATTAAGTATCCGTGTTGCTTTCCCGGTAATAAATAGTCTAGCGTTCAGTGAGTCGATTTTATAATAGCTCGAGTTCTCTTGATTTCATGACATGCTGTTAAATAGGATACTATTGATCTGTTCAAACGATCGAAGTCATTTGAAGATATTGAAAAATGAAAGATGAAGGCACATGAATATTTGCTATGTTGCTTTGCAGGAAGGAAAATAAATTCTTTAACAACATAACGACAAATTAGAAAATTCGTCATGAATAGACAGAAATATTATTAAAATATCGAGAGATTTCATTCTTCCAGAGTACATACTACTTCTAGTAAAAATTTTGTCCGACTGGTCATAACTGTCATGGAAACTCAGTGAACAAATCTACGACAAGTGAAATATGTGGAAAGTGTTTATGTTTCAAAGAGCTATTCTTTACTCTTCCAAAATAAGAAAATATGGAGCTAAACTATGATCTATACGAAATAACAACGTGACACAGGATCAAATCATATTCATTTTTTATCGTAACGACTAAGTTCGTTTCAAGGAGTATTCGAGTCGATTGTTAATAGTAAATTTTCTCTTAGACAAACTATACGCTTTCCCTGATGACGTAGCACACGCTATGACTTCTACATCGGTACATAATCTCCGAGCGCCATCCTACAAAACTTACGGCTGAAAATAAAGCAACATAACCGAATTGTTCAAATATAGTTAAATAATCTGCATAAGTTCCCTAAAATGAATTGAAACATATTTCCACATGTTTATGTTGATCAATCTATTTTTACTACTTCAAGCGGAATCAATGTTTTTGCTTGTTTGACTGCATCACTAACTTGAGTACTGTGGGATTTTCGTTTTTTTAATTGATTCTTTCTGAATCGTTTAAGGATATATGGACCAATCTGTTCAGTAAATTTCAAGAAAACAGCATTGAAAATAACCAATGCTTTCAGTAACTAGATAATTAACGTATTGAAATCTATCGAGAAATAGAATAAATTCGTTTTTATTACTTGCACAACATTTCCATAGTTAACATTGAAAAATGCTTCGTAAAATAGTCCGATAAAACAATTCGCAAAATAGAAAATAAATAGTTTCGATGTTAAATTATTTTCATACGCTGTTTGAAGACGATGATTCTCTAGACGAAAGACAAACGAGAGTTTAGAGTTTCAAATGTTCTCTTTGGTTATTTACCAAAATTAGTTAAATAAATAGCTATTTTTTTATAGATTAAATTCATTAGAATAACAAGTAATGAATAACCAATTGATGGCGCTGCACGCATAGCTTGTGCATAAATCGAAAATAGAGAACCGTCCGATGAGTAATTCTTATCTGTTTCTACTTGTATTCGATAGTAAACAAAATAAATCCATAATGATAAAATCAAACCACAAATTAAAATTGGATAACTAATTAAGTATTTTTTCAATACTCGTTTCCATCTAAATAATAAATAAATGAAGATAATTATTATTGTATTTATAGTTTCTTGTCTTTTTACTTTGGATATCGTCGTTCTTCTCGATTTGTTACTGATGAATGTTTCAAATCTCCATAGTAGAGTGAACGAGGACGTTCAAAGATTTGTAAATCATACGAACCCCATTGATAAGCGAGTCTATTGCTTAAGCGCTTCCATTTCTCTGTCTAGATATAAATAGGAAAACATCCGATAACACAGTCTTCGTAACAAGGACTCACAAATATGCTCCACCAAATCACATTAAATATACAAAATAATGAATACTTGAGAAAATCTGAACCAGGCCACATGTTCACTATGAAACCTGTGACAAAGGTTTCATAGTATATGACAGTAACTGTTTAAAAAAAAAGTAAAAATATACCGAGTACAGCAGTAGGTAGAAGTGCTTTTGTATAAAATTCAAGAAATACAAAATAATAGGCAACATTTTCACCGAAATAGTTTCGAACTTCATCTATGATAAAACAAAACCTTATCGAAATTAACTTTGAATATTTAAAAAGAAATACTCTTACGAATATCTTGTGTTTTAAAAACTGAATCTATCGATCTGAACCAGTCACGTTCGATTAATTTAAGGTTTTCTTTATCATGTAATGGAAAAATGCTTACAATAAGATCAAGATCGCGAAGAAGACCAACTAATAAAATAATGATGTTACTTTTATTTTCAAATATCGTCTACGTACGAATTGTATCGTTATGAGTTGTTATCGATTTTTTAGGAAATCCTGGTACAGTTTTTTCATTTTGCATCGGACGTAAATTTTGTATTTCTTCATGAATAACCATTTGTTTTTCGGATTTAAGTAAAAAATTATCCGGATTACCTAAAACAATTCAAATAATTTAAGTTCTTAGCGAAGAAAAACATTTCGTTATACCTGAATTATTAAAATTATCAATATCCGAAACAAGAAATTCATGTAGAGTATCATTTTTATACAGTTTTTTAATGCGTAATTCTTCAGCACCAAGCAATAGACGTTGAAGTGTTGCACCAATCAAGAGTATATCATCCTAATAGATCATAAGAAATGCAAGTGTCATGTAAGAATACCAGTACTCTTACATGACACTCAGGATCAGTATCATATCGAACAAGTAAATCCGCACCATCGTCTTCATCTTGCCTTGCCGTCAATCGTTTTAACACCCATTCTTTGGTCTCATTTGGTATCGTAGGAGAAAACTGAATAACAACAAGTGGCTCAAACTTCGAAGTTTCATACGATGACATTTGATTCTAACTTGAATAAGTCTAAAGAATCGTATTTATTAGCTTACGATATTCGTCTTTTTTATCATATGTAGTTCGCTGATCTAATGATAAACTAAACTTTTCAATTGAAACTATAGTTAGCAAATAGTAAAATATCTACTCTCAATACAAAATATTCGAATAGAAATTTGACGATCAAATTTAATTCAAAATCAAGCCGAATCTTCAGTGGACTGATCGAGTTCATGCTTATTGGATCAGTAAAATTCACTGTTGATAGTAGAATACAAGAATATGGGATCATCAATCGGTACTGTCTTTGTACTCTATCAGGGATTAATCTTCTCAGTTGTAGTATTTCCTATTTACTGAACGTTACTAAGAATATGCATGGAATACTGAATAAAAAATGGTACTTATTATAAAACCTGTTTGTATCTACAAAAAAATATATAGAACTAAAACGAAGCAATTCTATGCCATGTACGTGATATACAAATTTAAATCTAGACAGTATCATGAGAAAGATAGACGATCCTTAGCAGATCGAGTCACAGCAGAAATCTAGTCATTCGTTTAGTCTACACAAGTTTTCTTCTCTCAATAATCATCTCTGAAAGAGTCATCCAACATATATTCTAAGACATGATCGTGAAACAATTCTTCCGCGGAGATACACTGTATTGAAAAGTACACATGGCCAGTGCTATCAAACTCTCTCTATTCTTCTGATACCGCTCGGAAGAACAGCTGCTATATAAAGCTTTCTGTTTTGTTCTAACGGAGGGGTAATAGTCGTATTTCTATAAGTAATTTCCGATATACTAGGTTCGATAAAAAGATGCCGACATTTTAGTGTTTTATATTCCATTTCGAAGAATATCTTTATTGATCTGATTACCGTTTTCCAAGAGAACTTCAGTAGATGTGCGAGAGTAAGCATATTATAAATCAATTAATTGATTGACTCGCTCGCTGGCTGCAACAAAAAAAGAATTAATTGGCACAAAAACGAACCACTATTTAAAGACATAGGAAATATTCGAAAAGATGTCCTACGTTAACGATAATTGATGCATGAGTGAGTGAATTTTATTGAAATAAACTATAAGATACATAAGAAGGGAAAAATTAATATGAAAAGTAATACAATGATAACTAATAGACAAGATAATAAGAATGAGTTCATTAGTAATGGACTATCGTTTATAGAATATACAACCAAATCTTATCAGACAAGGAATGACGGTAGATGTTCCTATGTGGTGTGGATGACTACAAGAATCAGACCCACATTGCAAAACGACTCTCATTAACATCATTCGATAGAGAATAAATTTCTTCACTCAAGACAACTCTTCGGAAGGTAAGTATAGACTAAAAAGCGAATCCAGTGGTAACACATTGCTTACCTTCATCAATTATTTCATACATCAATCGAGGGCTTTAGGTGAGACCTATTCGATGAACGTGAAGCACACACTTATTTCACTCCCGACATTTTAACTTGCAATCGAAATACAGGTTTACCTGTTAGAATCACTAGTTTATGTTCATTTTTAAAATGAACCCAACACAACCAACGTACGAATCGAAAAAATATTTAATGTCAAAACAACATTATCTTGAATCAAGAAAATCATTCTGATTCGATTCTAAACGTAATTTCGAAATCTAAGTTTATAATAACCATTTTTCAGTTTTTATTTTGTATGTAAATGATCAATCGAGGTCGTATGACTTACAATAGAAACACTTGAATATATTTTCAAATCCAGATTGTAAATGCTTTTCAATAAAAAAAACATATCAAGATAGTTTAATGGAAATTTTACACTTGAGTTTTCAAGAAAAGGGGAAGGTGGTTAAGGTTTATATTGATGATCATATATCTTCATGATCGATTCAAATTGTAGTCAATTTTTAATATTTATCGTGTTGTATCATATTGACTGGACGCATAACTAGATTTTATTATTTAATCCAGTATCATCATCCAATAGTCAAATGGCATTCGTTTCATAAAAAGGCGTTTGACTAAATTACGAGCTGTCTAAATTCGATTATGTGTAAATCGCATCGATACATACTGTCTTCAAATAGAATGATTCAATTTCAGTTTTGAAATATGTCGTTAAATGTGATGGAAAAAAAAATTCTTCCTCCTGTAGAATTTTCATCGTTTTCTTTCATGAAGAACCAAAATGTCTACTCTTCGAAATATGGACTCAATATATATTATTTTGATATCATTTTTCTTGATCTTTTCCGTAACTAGAAATAGATTCTTTCTGCAATTTCCTGTTTTATTTTTCATGAAAACAGTTTTAATGAATCTACAGTAGTGCTACTGAAATCAAGTATTATGAAATCCATCAAAGTTCATTAAGATCTGAAGAATTCTACTAAATCGCACCATACTGAAAGTAATATGCAAAGATGAGCGAGCTGCATGAGAAACGAGAACCAGCATTACTATTTTCGTCAAATTTAGAGACACGATCAGAATTTTCTCAGACACTCGCTCCCAACGACTCTCGATACAATTTCACAAAATCTAACCATATCCTAATGCCCTACGCTGAAGAATAAACATTTAGATGTAGATGGCACTTGAGTTGATTAAGTAATATGACTCATACCTACGTCCTATTCGTTGATTAATGTCCAATGAAAAGAAAAATAAGTTTCTAGAAAAACTTTTTAAAAACCTGCTCAAAAGATGAATTCTTGAATAAAATTTTTCTTTATTGAAATAGATATTCTACCTTGTTTCTTCAATAAAATCACATCGGATAGACAATCAATCCATAGTTTACCGTCTTTCGAGTATGTCTCATACAAACAATTTCCATTTTTTTTTGTATATTATTGTATCATCAACTTTAACTTTTTTAACGTAAAAAATCTACACATGATGTCCCTTTATGTGAGATACTTTAATTCAAATGATTTCTACACATGTCGTGTTTGCGCATTGCTGCAGATTTTGTTGATTTGTATTTTAAATCTGTCCAGTGATGATAAATGACGATTGAAGAGCATGTTAAACATGAGACGAATGAACAACTACTTAAATTGTTCCTGTTTTACGAAAATAAGGAATATGAATTTCTTCTTCTTAATTTAAGTAGCAGTTGATTCGCCTTATGTATGTGGGTTCTAATGATATCGATTATGAGATCTGAGGACTGAATTCAATTCTATTTTTGCCTCTTAAGCATTGTTTTACTTTGATATTTTTAATAGATCGACCTTAGAATCGTCGAAAAGTAAACAATGAAACATAACAATGTTATTCCAAATGCCCACTTCAATAAAAAGTGGCAATTACACGTTCGCACATGGTTCGATCAAGCCGGTCGCAAAAATCGACGACACCAAAAACGTTTAGTTAAAACTCAACGTGTTGCTCCTCGACCAGCTAAAGGTTCACTACGTCCAATTGTTCATGGTACGACACGTCGTTATAATACGAAACTTCGTGCCGGACGTGGATTTTCATTGGATGAATTACGTGCCGCAGGTCTCCATCCAAAATATGCTCGAACAGTCGGTATTTCCGTTGATCATCGACGACGTAACAAATCAACAGAAGCTTATCAAGTAATTTTAGTCATTCAAAAAACAAAAATTAAACATGAGAAGATCGATTTTATTTGTACTTTTATATTTGATCTTTCTAGCTCAATGTTCAACGATTGAAACAATATCTTGGCAAACTTATTTTGTTTCCGTTGAAAGCCGATAAACCTAAGAAGAACGATGCTAAACCAGAAGAGATTAAATTGGCTGTTCAACTTAAGAAGAGAGTCCTACCAATTAAACAACAAATCAAACGTGAAAAGGCTCGAGCAATCACTGATGATGATACTAAATTCCAAGCTTTTCAAGCTTTACGTATGGCTCGTGCTGATGCACGTTTAATTGGACAACGTGAAAAGAAAGCTAAACAAGCAGCTGAAGATGAAAAGAAACCCAAGAAAGAGAAATAAATATTTCAATTTGTTTTTGTATCCGATTGATTTGGGTTAACAAGAATTAAAATAAAACGAGAACAACATTCAACCGACAAGAGTCATGTCGGTAGATGAGAAAAAAAAATAATTATATATTGAACTATTTTTAATTAATCGAAGTAATAAAAAACGATAATTTTCAATCTACAAGATCATTTTTAAAACTTGTGAATTCGACATATGAGACGTAGGAAAACAATCAAATAAAATAACGTTAAAAAAAAATTGTCAATCAACTTAACTAATCAGGACCTGAGTATTAGAATAATAGACATGAAATCATTCGACGATGACGTTCTCTAGAGCTATTTAAAATTTTCAATGGCATACACATACTGTTTTTAACTGTGAACCTTTTACCATGACACGAAGGAGAAATACAAAGTCACTTGATTTCTATTGTGCACTAGTCAGAGAAATCTTCTCGTTCGATGCATATTGACATGAAAAGAAGTTTCAATGAATCGTTAATAATTATTCATGATCCATCAATTGAAATGACAACAGTTTTGATTAGTTTCTATAATAGACTTGCATTGATATTTTTATTCGTCGATTTCTATGAACATCTATTCTCATCTCTTACATTTGATTATACACTAGAAATGGTATGTCTGACCATTATACTTTACATGTGAACTATTTCATCAAGAAGACACACGTGAAAAATGTTCTGATTAGTCTTCGTTTGGTTTATATATTCAGTCGAAACACAATAAATAATTTTATGTATCAAACAACAACAATTTGAAATGCGTAATTTTGAATACAGTATCCTGCCAAATCTATTATGCATAGAATCCTAATGACATATCCGAAATTGTATTTAAAATGAAGTTGCCTAGATATCATCGGCACTCATTTTTGCTAGATACACATGTTGGACGTTGTAGAATATTCTCAAAAATGCGTTGAACAGTAAAGATAACGTAAGTTTATCTTTTTAGATTTGTACATCGGGCATCATTAACATTTTGTAAACAAACAATACGAGTAGAATTCATCTTATATTTTTGTTAGATCATCGAGCAAGAGAATGGCTCATACATTCAAAATAAACTAAAGTCGTTTGAAAAGTTTCGACATATATTGCCGTGTCAATCATAGATAATTGAACATGAGTCATTTTTCTATATTTTAAATAACTTCTGAAAAATATTTCACAGTAACCAATACAATAAATAGATCTTGCGGAAATATTACAAATCAATAAAAAAATCAGATGTTTCATAATGAATTAAAAAAGTCAATGAAAACTTGTGGTTGAGAAAATGTTGCGTTTAATTTATCAAACAGCGACGGAATTTTTGCTTTGACATTAATACCTTCAAACTTATGTTTATCTATAAATAAATCAGCAACCATACCTATATGAAAAGGTATTAGTTAACTATGACAGAGAGGGACAACGAAATCTATTGAATTAAACTTACTACACAGACGATTTAGATGAACAGGCGTTTGTTTGTATTGTTCACGTATAGAATCAGCATTGTTAAGTATCTGTCGATGTTCGGGAGTTAAAACATCTTCGGATGAACCATCCATAACTAATTCTTTTAATGGTTCAATTAAATTATATTTATCCGTTAAGGTTTTATAATATGCAATCATCGGCAACATATGACCAAGTGTTAATGATATCGTTTCATTACTTAATTCTATTGCAAATGAAAAACATGAAGACAAATTTGAAAAAAGAAACATCTCGTACAACAAATAATTGAACACTAATTACCATAAGAGATATTTAATGTTATTTTCTTTTCAGTCGCTTTTTTACTCATTACATCTTTGAGTATTGATATTGTTGAAACATTTTCGGATCGAAAAATAGCTTCGTCTTGCCTAAAAACAAGTAAGACAAACACGAAATATTTGTTTGTTAATAGAATAAATTCGCTGAGCTCGTCTTTCTTCTCAACAAAAATAAACCGAATGAAGAATTAATCAGAGCATTGTTCTTACTTTAAGCTCATCATCATGGAGATGCTGAACTTTTATGTGAGTTTCTTCTCAATTTCCTCATTGATCTTTCTCATTCGAAAGACCGAAGAACATAGTTTTTCGATTTGAAATATTTTCTTTTGTCGTACGATGATCTTCACAAAAAATTACCGTTATAAACAACGAGCTAATGTCATGGCTTGTCTGAGAAACGAGTTCCATGAAGATTTTTCAATTTATCTTTTTCTAATATTTCAAAGCTAACGAACAAAATAGTATTCAATTGTCAGCATATTATCATAAATTCATTTGACTCAATGAAAACAAAACATTCTAAAACTAAGTACTTTTCTAATGTACAGAATGTATGCCGTTCTAATAAACATCTTGAATAGATTGATTTAGAGAAAAAAAAAGTTTCTATTAATTATACATCCTAAACTATGACGATAAGAATCCTTATGGAAAAATATCTGCATTTCATTCAAATATCCAATGACAGATTGAAGTGTAAAATTCATCGACCTACTTGTATATACATTCAAGTTGTGTTTGTAAAAATATATTTGTATAAGTTAATCGATTTTCTTTATCAACAGGTGGTCGTTCAGGAACATCGGCCAGACAAAACTGTATCCAAGAATGAATTTCTCCATAACTAAACGAACCCGTTATTCTCATTGTATTCATTGGTCTAAAAAAGACGAGTCTTATTTGTCGAAAAGAAAATTCAACCAACAAAACCTATTCTGATCAATTGATATTGTACTTCGTTGATGTAATGATAATGGTTTGATTGTATGCCGACGAAGCATTGAACATCGTGGTTGAATCTTCGATGTTATATATAATTGTAATGTTCCGTAATGACCTTCAATTGTTCGTACGTGCATTTCTAAACGTGTTGTATTCACTTGACAACGATAAGTAACAAGAACTGCATTGTTATCCTATTGTTTTTTTTTGGAGGTTGATAGAAAAATAGTTGGTAAATAATAATTCACTGAGAAAAACAACAACAGCATGTGGAACTAACTTTAGGATCACAATCACTAAAACTCATAACGGCAGAATTTTTCTCAACATCGAGTATATCCAAAATGACATCACATTGTAAGAGAACATTATCAATAGGGATTTCACTTTCAATTGTTAAGTTATATGTTGCATCATCACGATTTAATTCAAATCGATCATTAACACGAAATTCACGTATGGTAGATATAGCATTTGTATTCGCTTTAATCACATCGTGATAAAGTTCATGCGATGCAACTAATTTTCTTTGTAATTCTTCGATATCATTCCTAAATTAATTTCATTACAAAAAAGAAAAGTTCGAAATAATCTTCTGCTTGTTCTACTTAAGATCTTCTATTTTCTGTGCTAAATCATCACTTTGATTGACGACAACTTCACCGCCTAAATCACTTTGTAATGGTTGAGATGTCAAACCAAATATCCAACCTAGCATAGAAAAATAATCATCAATAAGAATATCATCTAGTCGCATGAGAAAGCGATTTACCTTGATATGTACAACATACTAATTCATCATAGTTTGCATTGCCAACTGTTCCTCCTTCAATATTTGTAATGCTTTCTGCACCATTCTAAAATTAAAACGTCATGATTCCTTAAGTTTTGAAACTGATGCAATAATAATAACGATTTGTTTGACATATAACTAAGAAATTATTTTGCAATTTTAATGATGTCCACCCCGATGACGATAGTTATGGAAGACTAGTTTTTGTTGAATATAGTCATCTAACTATTGCAGAACTCGAGAAAAACAATGTTGCATGTGTGTGGATTGACTTCTTTCGAATTCGTGCTATGAAAGCAAAAACAAGAATTGTCTAAACGAGATGCAAATCGTTAGGATTCGAATTCAGTTATAAAAATACACTTTAACATTCATATATGAGAATTGTTTGAATAGAAAATCGAAAATCTCACAATTCATAATAACAGATGTTTTTAGAAAAACGAAGTCGATCTCAGTCTTATGAAACTTCGTGATTTAACATTTCAATAAGTGGACATGGTTTGATATAAAAATCTACTAGTTTAACTTCCAATACTACGACATATTGCCCTTCACGTATCGTAATACAAGCAAGTCGAACAAGTTTATAATCTAGATTGGTTGCAACTCAAACTTTTGTAAACGATTTCCGTCGAACATATTGAGTTTGTTTTCGTAACTAATTTTTAACTAAATATTCAATTTACTATTTCAACAATATTGCACAATCGGATAACTTACGTATGTATACTTTAAAATCGGTTCGTCTGTTGTTTCGAAATTGAACACTTCAACAGTACCATCTTCACGTGCAACAATCATATCAGGTACACCATCAGCCAATATATCAAAAAAGTCAATGGCGCTTATACCCGATAAATGCTTTGGATTAGCTATTTCCCATTTTGTAATTGCTGAAATACTATTCGACAAACAAATAAATAATGTAGATGAAAAAGAATTCAAGGACGAGTATTTAAAATAGCTAACCTGCCGATTTCAAGTTGACCAAGACGACCATCAGATGTTCCATATACAATTTCACTTTTTGTTGGACCTATCAATGACCAAGTAGATTCGAGTCTATATTATTAAACAAATGTTCAACCTCCAGTTTTATTCGACAGAACTAATGTGGTCGGAATGCCGGGAATTTCAGCGTCGTACAATACTGATTTTTTCTACGATAGAGAAGAAGTTTATTGATTCTCAATCTTCATTGTTAATTTACATTCAATGGTCTTAAAATTCGATCTTGACAAGCAATAACCGGCATTGATTGGATTGGTAGAGGAAGAATGGTGATATCATTAATTTTAGCAGCGAATGTTACAGTATCTGTTTCGACGGACTCAACATAATGTGTATATGTTGTATCAGTACAAGCATATAGACTTGAGCCAACGATAGCCCTTGTTTTTATTATTATTCAATAATTATCAAATGTAAAATAAGTAGAATTAAATTACAATAACTTACATGCATCGTATCGGATCATTAACATTTGTATCGAATGTATAAAATTGTTTACCTTTTTTTGAATAACCTCGTACTTCTGTTTCGGCAGCAACAAATATTCGATCAGGTATTTCACCTAACCGACCACCGAGTTCAACTCGAGTAATACGTCGATCGGGAACAGTTTTAAAAGTAGGCTAAAAACATTTCTAGTTTAGAATAGTTACTTATGAAATCGATGACTAAAACACTTACACTAATGTCTTTCTTTCGAACAGAAAATAATTGAACTGTTCCATTACTTTCACCTAATGCGATCTGTTCAGAGAATTACATAGAAAAAGACATTCGAATGTCGTCTACTGATAGATGTTTACTTTTTGCGTATCTTTTTTCACACTCTCGCGAGCTAGAGGCATTAATCGCATACATTTAGATGTGACTGACGATGAAGCCTTTTAGATAAAAAGACAAAGAAAATAGAATAAGATACAAGAAAAAAGAGACTTCGAATGCAATACTTTGAAGTAATCGACGCGATTTAATTGTAATTCAAGCATTCTACAACTTGAAATAATCTATTCTTTTTCTTTAATCTGTATTTTTTTTGTCTTTCTATGGAAAAAAAATGAGCCATCATTCAAATGATTGTTTCGGTGAGAGCCTTCATCTTGCTTTACCTTTTAGAATCTTCCAGTAAACTGAACGAGTACGTCATCTATCGTTTGTGAACTATAATTACGCATCACACTAATGTTTTGTAAATTCTACTATTACGACGAGGTATTCTCATCTTAATCAATCCAATCTAATATAGAACAAAATAATTGATTAATATCAATTGAACTATTTTACTATAGTATTACCTTCATAGGTAAATAGACAACTTTAGTATATGAATTCATCCTATATATCGATCCAATGTTAGTCGTCTCTTTTACGATAACTTTTGAGCTACATCATATAGTATATTCAATTTTACAGCTTGGAAATAATGAATAAGTGTAATCATATATAATCGATCTTATCAATGCATCAGATCTTTCAGAGATATTCATTAACGTATCTATGTATGCGATAACTCGTTAATTTGTATAAAAAATGCTAGACAGCAAAATGATACCATTCATTGATGATAAGTGCGTACTTGGTAGAAAGAAACTGTGTCTGTGATTTGATGATCAATCAAACGATTGTTAATAGTTTACTAGTTATATCAGATGAATGTAATATGTTGTAAGAAAAATTTTGACCACGAGGCTTTTGGCATGTTTTTTTTTCTTCTTTTAACAATAGATTCTAAATCGATTGACTATAAAAACAACAGATGCTTTCGTTTATTTCATGAAACGTTGTGTACATAGATTTTTATCTTCTTGTCTATGTACTTTATAGAACTTATGAAAGACATGAAGCAAAACATGAGTTTTAATGCACTAGAAAACTAAGTACAACTACAGATAGACTAGATATTCCTTCACGGAAATTTAGGTCATACTCTTATTATCTGATAGTTATCAATAAGGTGTACTGATATCACTGGTATATAGAATTGCCACGATTTGATATCGTATCATGTATTTATGACAACGTGAATGATGCCTCAACTAGAGATAGTCTCTAGATAATGGTTCCTTGTATCGAATATAGTTTATTTCCTATCATCACATATGATCTCTAATTGTGTCAAACAGTTGATGAGTGGTCTCACTGGCTTAATATTAATAGAGTCATCAGTCATGAAAATAATCTCGATATTACAATCCATTACATCGATGATTAATCAATATCAGATGGAGTAAAACGTCTGCATTGTGCTCGTCTCGGATACTATTCGATACAATTACATCTGTTCCGAGAATATCAAATACATTTTCTTTTCGATTTTATGCATTCCTATTTCGGACAGCGCACAAGACGAGTAAAATTGTTTCGATGTTAAAAATAATGAATTACTATCTGACAGATATTATGAATGAAACATCCAACGAATGAACAAATTAGAATATTATAGTTTGGGTATTCGTCGTCTTTCTGAATATATTTCTCACTATTATTCGTACTATATATTTAAACCATATGTATAGTGATGTATACATAAAGAGAAACAAAAAATTCAAGTGCCATCTTTCGTCAAATTAACATATACATGGCAAATTAATTTGTTTTCCTCATCCAATGGTCTTTTTTTTCATGTCAGACAGACAGAAAGAACGAAAGAAAAAATAAATAAAAGTAAGAGTTAATCATGGCGTTGCAGGAAATAATAAAAAAACAACCAACAACTCAATCAATCTTTCGACTTTTTTTCGTGTGAATAGAAGTCGTTATTAATAGGCTGCCATGTTTTCTAGGCTTCTTGTTTTTTAGTTTTTAATTGATTTTTATTTGTAACTATCGATCGTAGAAAATAATTGCTATTGATAAAACTTGATTCTGTAGATATGTCATCTGGCAATAGTCCTTCACATGCAACTCCAAAGCAAGTTAATTTTTAATAAAAATTCACTTTTATCTTATCGTATCTGTGTATTTAATTAAATAGAGTGCAGATGTGTGGCGGTATCGCTGGTCTTCGAGCTGTAAATGAAGAAGATTTAAAAATTTGGGACATGGTAAAAAAAAAACGAGAAAATGTCAAGTATTATTCTGATGAATTAACATTTATTCTCTATTCATACAGTACAAACAACATTTGGAAAAGAAAATTCAGGCTCAATTTCATGTACCAACTAGTTTTAAACTGCAACCGGTTCAAGTTTCTACTCAAGTTGTAGCTGGACAAAACTACTTTTTCAAGGTATTGGAAAATAATTCTATATTTAAAGGAAAAATGACTACAATTGTGAATTTAGGTCGAATTACCGGACAAAAAATACGCAACAGCTCGTGTGTATCATGTTCCATGGCAACGAGATTCACATGGCAAAGAAGAACAAGTTGCTGTACATGCTAAACTTCTTGATAGTCCGCAGGAAAATGTTGGTCATTTCTGAACTAGAACACTTATTCTATTAGCTTCTACGTATTTGATTATTAATCGTGTTGTATCGTATTTGCTGAAAATATCTTTGTAGGGCGCAATTGATTAGAGACGAAAATGGGGAATTTCTTTTACAGTCGAGAATACTACGTCGTCTTGATTACATATTATTATGATTTTATATTATTCTTATCGATTATTATCAAGCACGTCTAATTACTAGCGAATAAAAACTATTGAAAAAACTAAATCGAATGTGTAATAGAAACAACAAGACACAGTCGAATCAATTGTGCTTGCATTCAGTGAAAGATGTTGAGAAAAGAATTCTTTATTCAACGATCCGATGAAAGAGAATCGTATATTTTGAGCAAAAGAAGAATGAATCATGTCTAGGGAACTGAAAGAGACTGACGCAGAACTCAATGGGAGTATTGATAACTTCGATATCGATTTTCACTGAAACAATATTATCGAAATATGGATCGTTTGTTTCTCTTGCAGCACTTCGTTTGAGTGCCTCAATTAATATTCGCACTATCTTGCCTGACTGAGCAATCAATAGACTTAAATTGCACATTTGAAATCTAATTAAAAATTCTAAAAATAGAATATTCTGCTTTTTGTGTACACCATACCATTAGTGTTCATGCAAGTAATTCCGAGAGAAGGAAAATCTTTCTCAGTCGTCTATTATGGAAACAAGAAAATCCATCTTTTAAAAAGCTTATTTCCTCAGCATTATCGTGTTGTTTTCTTCTAGATTGGATAAACTAGTCGAGAGGTTTCCACAGTTGTTTCATTGATTAATAACGGATGCAAATTTCATAGATTTTTTTTCGCCAGTTGAACTAATCCATTAGTTATGCATCGAAATAAGAACTTATTTACAAACGTCATTGAGTGTTATTGAATTGAGCGATGTGGTTCATAGTCGGAATCGAATTATACAGGGAGATAATTGAATTGTATAAAATTATAGAGGAAGAAATTAACTCGATCATTCTTCTTAAATAAATCCTATTTCGATCGTTTTAGTTTTCTTTAAACAAATAGATTAAAAATAGTCTTCTGAAATATCTTATCATGTTTAGAAAATCGTTCATACGAAATTTATTCGTCGAATAGTTACGATAACTCGTTCTCATCTAGAAAATTCTCTCTTGATTGACGTACTCTGTTACTTCCATTATGATTACATATATATAGATGTGTTTCTCTTCTGCTATTTTTTTAATGGATACATTGGGATTGTAATTATAGATACCATCGACAATATTTTCTACGAGTTCTCGAAAGATTTTCTTCTTCATAAATAATTCTCGTGCAAAAATGATATCTCACAAAATGGTATTCATTGTTATATTCTATGATTGAATAAGATTTGTGTCAACGAATCGTTTGCTGCTCTTCTTCTATGAAGACGATACAAGTGTTTCGTTATTATATCGTGCATCTATAATTGCAATTGCAATTCTTCATATCCGAAGGATAAATATAGAACAAACAAATTCTAGATATCCAGTACTAAACAATTAATGACTTCCATTATCCAGTAAAGATACATAAACTTGACCTGACATATTTATTTGTTTATTTGTCTTTCGCGCTCTTTTTCACACACACACTTTGTCTCTTATTCTTTAGCAGATACAAGATGACAGATATGAATAACTTCGCCCCCCCCCCCTCCCCTTCCCGCTCCTACACACTTCCCCAAGAAAAAAACGGACGGAATATCACACACAAAACTATTTTTGAATGGTATCGTTTATTTTGGTCGTTTTAAACTGTAGTCACAGCTTGTTCCATCATAGTAATACCAATTAGATTCTGGCTGTGTTCATCATTGTCATCATGATCATCATCTAAATATGTTTGTATCGATTTCTTTCTCATTGAGAAACTGTCCTGTTGTGTTTGTCGTCGTATTCGCTTTTGTCGTTGTTGTTCGGTTTTGATCTCGTTTGACATTTCGATTTCTTGTTCATGTCGTTTCATTTTTATCAGTAAAACAATGAGTATAGTCGCAACACATAACAATATAATACATAGAGTAAAAATAATAGTAATGATAATAATATTCTGATGTAAAAACGATAACGACGATGTTGATGATGATAATGATGGCAATGAAACTTTGGAACGTGTTGGAATCGTAAGAAAACAATTCGATGAAAGTTCATCGTCATTCGATAATGGTTGACAATGAACTCGACCATCGCATAGAAGCGATCGATGAATACAAAATGTATTTGTTGTTGTACTATTAGAAGATCTTTTACAATCAAAATATTCATTTGAGAGTAAACATTGATTATCTGTTGCATTCGATTTCATTTGCACAAGTGTCCACCATAATTGAAAACCGCGCAACGGTTCTTTTGTTTGTCGACTTAACGATATAAATTGTATTGTAAACCAATTGGAACTGGTCAAAATAAAATAGACTTTTTCTTCTTGTCCACAAAATTCATCGACACGTTGTTCACTAAAAATTCTTATGACCGACGATTGACAACCTTGTGGTGGTTCTTTAGTTTTTGAACCTTCTAAATCAAGCATATTTAATTCTAAATTGAACTGTAATCCATGTCTTGTGACGTATGACCATTCACAGATAACATTTTCTGGATAGCCATTGCTGGATAAATTACCGGCAGGTTCGATTGTTTCGTTAATGTAGATGATGGAATCGAACGGACTTCGACATGACGACGAAAACAATAGATTTGATTCATTTAAAAATTGATAACGTCCATCAAATCCTAAACCTGCATCGGAATCATCGTTCGAATGAAAATGTATGCGAAATTGTTTTGTTGAACGGATGGTTAGATAAGGTGAAGGAAAATTTCTATAGCCACAATAAACAAAAGGATATGAATGAAATTTTGATGATGAATAAAGACTATAGGTATATGTTAGATTATCTGATGGACATTCATTGTAATTATCATCAACAATATTAAAATAATCGTACCATACGAGTAAACGAGAATCTTCGTTCAAAAGATAAAAATTAAATGTACAATTGGAATTAGAAAAATAATCATTTTCAGATGATCGTGGTGGTTCAAAGTTTCCTAGAAATGAAGACAGACATTGTTGTGCATGATACATATATTGAAGTCATGATCTTAAAATGGGATCTTCTCATTGAATACTTTTATTTATTAGATATTTCGCAGAGAAAAATAAATCATAAAGAGGAAATCTTACCAGACGATCCACGTGATTGATAATAAGATAGATTACAAATGCTTGGATTTATTGTATCATATTCATCGGCAGGTACCTGATGATAACTTTTTACAAATTTATATGTCGCTTGAAATTTTCCGCCATCGATCAATGATGGTAAAACATTACGGGCTAAACGATCGTTTGGAATAAGAGATATCTTAAGTAAAGCATTTTTTGAAACGAAACGTCCTTCGGGTTTGAAATGACCACAGAATGAAAGATTTGCTTTAAAATCAAGATCTTGTCTATAGTAATTACTGAATAATGAAGATTTTTGTTTTGTCATTGTCGATGAACTCGTCGAAACAGATGATGGACGTGCACGTAAACGATAATCATATATTCGACTTGCATTGTATATGAATAAGGACGCTAAATTACAATCAACATCGAATTGATCGAATTCAATCTCAACATTTTCTAATGTATAACGATCATCAAGACCTAATAAATATGTTGTACATGATGTTTGCGGTTTGTATGGATGTGGCCAATGTGGCGACTGAAGTTTACCTTAAGAAATATGAAAATTGCAAAATATGTGTGCCGAACAAAACAATTCTTATCTCGTACCATATCCTTGACCGAATGATTTTATGGTTTGATCACATTCAGTGCCGGATAAATATTGATTTGATTTATTTTTCGTTATGAAATCAAGTTTATTCAACGACGATAGAAATTCATATTCAGCAAAAAATCCCTTTCGCCAAAATGATCTTGCGACATCGTTCGTTGGTGTTTGTTCGTCATCTGTAAAATCAGCATAATGTGTTGCAATAAAATAAAGTAATAAATAATTATCTGTCGAATACACATCGAGTGGTAATGTATATGTGCCACATAAATCTGTTATGTGATATTGATCTGTTTCTTCAGGTAGAAATTGCTGATCGAGATTATTTGTCTGACGAAAACCCGATAGAAATCGACGAAGTTCCGGTGGATCTAATGTATTATCATAGACTTTTATCAAATCAATAGCACAATGTTGAGTATTAGGAGTTTTAAAAAGTATTAAATCACGAAAACGAATATGGATACGTTCACCAGGTAAACCAATAAATGAATAATTACAAAATTGCCACTAAAGATTTTCAAACAAAAAGAAATGAGAGAGAGAAAACATCAAAATAGAATTTATGTGTTGTGTTTTTCTTGTTCTTGTTCTATTCAATTACTAATTATCGATCCCTATCTACTTACAGGCAAATAAGTCCCTGGATATGTTGAAGAAAAAAATTCACCACGTTTTGAAATTGATGAATTAAAGATATAATCACATGGTTCACGTATTAGATTCTTTCGATAGGGTTGCGCTGATATGAACCGAAATGAACCATTGAAACCGCGTTCCGTTTGTGTATCTTCAGTAAAAAATCCAAGTAAAAGTAAATTTGTAAACGAAACAAGTAATGGTGGTTTATTTCGACCGCAATAACGATGAAGTAATTGATCATTAAGTACATTTTGAACAACATCAAAATTAGTTACATTAATAAATACATCTAAATAATCATGTGTACATTGTGGTGCAACACCACGTATTTGAAAAACGTCTATTTCAATTTGAACACGATAATCCGATGCGGCTATAAATTGATAAAATAATATTGTATCTTGCGGGTAATAATTCGGAAAATTAGGACCTTTAGAAAAACAACAGATTCAATCAAGAACAATAGAACTCTAGTTCAAATAATAAAAATTGACATACTGGAAAAAATACCACCATCGAGCCCATAATGAGCCATATCAAAAGTTAAATATTGTGTTTCAATGGTCGCTGATGATATCGGTACGGAATCTTCTTGACCACGAACTTGCCATTTGAGAAGCATTAAACAAATAAATATAACGATAGACGATGAGTCCATGATGACAATCACAAGTAGAACAGAGCTCGACGACATGCTCGTCGTCTTCGTCGAACGAAAACCATTCAATGTGTCATGATGAAATTGATGGTAGTTCGTGTCTTTGTCATTGACAGACACGCACACAAATTCCTGAGATCTACAAGGCCATATGCAATAGGAACGAACGGAAAAAAAAAGACGACAGCGACTGATTAGTTAGAATGACAATACACAGAGAGAATAGAGCTAGTAGTATAAGACGAGAAAATATGCCGGTGGTAGAGTATTGAGGAAGATCATCATCATCGCTGCTGTAGTTGCGGTAGCAAGAACTGTCTTTTCCTTCCTTTCTATTCTCTTCTTTTTCCAATAGTCCTCGTGCTTGTGCGTGTCGATGTGTTTGTATGTATGTTTCTATATTACTACAAAAGGCGGAGGCAGCTTGTGTGATTTACTCTGTTTCGCACAAAACATAGAAAACGAGAGAGAGAGAAGAAAAACGAGATTGAGAGAGAGAGAGAGGAGACAGAGAAGTAGAGAAAAGAGAAGCTCAAGATCAAATCAAGTCGTCGTTGTCACACACCACTATGCACTTCTTTGATTACATAAACGCATGCGATAAAACGAGACCCCGGAAGTGTACGCAAACGGCCAGGATGGAAAACAATTATGTAACTGGCCAAGTGTAGAAAGATGAGACTCTTGTCATAATGTTCGACTGTTGTAATGTGATGCACCAGATGGTAGTCTCTGTCTCTTGCATTTTCATAGTATTTTTTTTTGTTCTCTATTATATTGAACAGAAATGATACGAATACATCTTTATCCAAGATAGTGCTTAACGTCATAAGTATTCCTATTAATCGTGTTTGATTAGATGGTACGATGAATGAAATATAAATATGAGATCTAGTATCATCATTTACGAAACAGTTGTTTCATCGTTATCTTATATATACATATATCTACGATTGTCTAGATGTATATATATAAGATATCATTTTGAAAGAATAGTACAAAGAGCAAAAAGGCCTATAGGATAGTGGGAGGTAACAAAAAGAATGATGAAATCAACACAAGATCGCACAGCTTGACCGATTTGGTATGAAAAAAAGAAGAGAGAACATGCATTAATTTGTGCTTGAATTAGCACCATATTCAATTAGAAACGACAATGTCGAGGCCAATGCAAGTTGTTGTCGATTGTTTGGACCGTCGTATGTATTCTAATGGGCAAAAAATGAGACTGCTTGATTGTTCTACATGTTGATGATGTTAATCACTCCATACACAAGCAAAAACGTTTGTCGTGTTCATTGCGCAAGATCAATACTCTCGTCATCATTATTCTTTCTCACGAACATGTACATTCGTACATACACGTCTATACAATGAGAAAAGTGACCGCCGCTTCTCACTTTCTCTGTCTCATGTCAATCTCGATTAACACACAATCGTTCAATAAAATGAATGTATGTATATATATATACATACGTTGTCTAGAGTATTACAGTTAGGTCAGCGTCACTTGATATGTTGTCATCACCTACATGTTGAACAACGAGAAAAAAACGAATAAAAAGCACAAGAAGGTAGAAGTCAACATATAACAACTAATGATCCACTTGACGTTTCTGTTTTTTTTCTCTTTTTTGAAATATTGCATAAAGATGTGATCGACTCGAGTAGCATCTTATTTGAATTTATAACTAATGAATGATACGCCCACATGTACACAGAAGATTGACTAGAGATTTGAAAACGATTTCATATACAGTTGGCATAAAAATTAATATCTTCTTTTTGTTTTCTCTTTGAATAAAAGCATTTGTATGAAAAGAACTAAATCGAAACCTTAGATTCCTTTTTTTTTCTTTCTTTATGTTCATTGAAATTTGTGATTCTTTGTTAGTGTTACATAACAGAGTCACTTCTTTTTTTTCAAATATACTATAAAATAAACGTTGATTTTGTTCGATCTATTGTTTCTTATTCTAGATTTACATAATTTAATCTCGAAGTATTCATTTTTCTTTAGCTGAAATTCGATTCTTGTGTTTAGTCTTAATCAAGATTAAATTTTGCCAAACCGAAATATGCAATCAGTAGTACCAAAAGAAAGAGAAAAGTAATATTCTTGATAAGACTCTCGAGAGAAATACCAAAAAATATAAATAGTAACTTTGTCCTTTGGACATTTGTTGTTTATTGTGTTTTACTGTATTTTGAGCTCAAGACAAATATGTGTGTGTATCGTCAGGCGCCAATCTTGTTCTCTCGAGTATTGGTCGACATGTCAATCAGTTCTTTTTGCTTCTGTCATCTCTTCGTCTTGTCCACTTCATATAAAATATATTCTGCATATCTAAATTTATGCTATGCGGTAATCAACTTTAATAATAATATCGAGCCTTAATTCAAGCTCGTTATAACAAGAGAAGAAAAAAAACAAAGAACAAAAAGATCACATCGAAGAAATCACCGTGTTGTTGTTGCTGTTGTTGTTGTTGTTAACATTATTATTATGTTGATTCTTCTGATTAGAAGGAGAATCTGTTTCTATTGATGTCGATGCTGTCGCTAAAATAATTTCGATAGCACCTTTTGTTTTCATTAATTCTAATTGAAATTGTAATTCATCATGAATAGTTCTTTGTAATTTATCCATTGCTTTGTTGTTTTTATCCGCTGATGATGATGAAAAATCATATAGATGTGATACAAGATGAGCTACTTCGATCAATACTGGCATATATGTTGTATGAGCAATGTGCTTTTGCAAATAACGAAGAATTTTCAATAAGGATAGATCATCGCGACCTGCTAATGCTTGCTTGAGCATTTGACGACGTGACAATTCTTTAAATAATGCTAAAACAATGTCTGGTTGTCGATGTTTAAGTGCCGAGGTAAATGCAGCATCGAGAGCGGCTGAAGCACGAAATTTTCGTAAATAATTATCATATGGTGTTAGACGAGGACGTCGATTAGCAGCTGCTATTGTATCTGTTGTTGTTGAAGTAACAATACCTAGAAGACGCAAAAAAAAACAGAATCGAAGTGTTACGACAAAAGCCAGTAGATTTATCTTGTTGTCTCTACCAGATGGAAAAAATCGTCGTCTAGATTTTGTTTTTCTTGAGCCAGATGAAGCTGTCGACTTTGTGTCATTCGTTGATTCATCGTCAATGGGTATAAGTGAATTATTTGATGATAAAATGTCACTATTGTGATCGATCTTAATCGAATCATACCCATTGGGTATTGGTATTGCCGACGAGGAACTTGACATTTGTTTCTTACCATCGCGTCGTTTCACTGACCATAAACCGCCGGGCATGCCAACACATAATGCTCGATCATTGGGACCAACCATAGCTAATGATAAAACAGCATCCGGATATGTTATGGTGTGAACAACACGAAATGTTGATGCATCATAAATTTTAACATGACGATCAAGACCACCTGAAAGAATATAATTTTGTTCACAAGTAAAACCTGTACACAGTATTGATTTATGATGATTGGATAATGATGCTAGAAGACGACCACCACCTAATAGATCCCAAACTTTTAAATAAAGACCACCGGCTGTTATTGCGAGTGTTTCATTAGCATACATTAAAACCTAGAGAAACCACGAAACAGGTCAGTCAGCAGAGAAAAAAGGATCGATATCAATTGTACGTCAATAATTTATATGTTAAGGGAAGGAATCGATATAGTATAAATATATATATAACGGGCGATCAGAAAGTTTTGGCACAAAATGTCTGCTCATTTTTGGTCCACTCGAAAATATTTCAGACGAGTCAAAATCTATGGGTAAGGAGTAGAATTTCGTGTTCTTTCAGAATATGAGTTTAGAAATTTTGTGTCGGCTTTTGTTCGAGAGAAGTAAGGGAATCTTTGAAAGACCTGAAAAATTAGTTTGGACGGAAAAGTTTTTCGTAGTTTTTTATATTTTAACTATTGTAATTCGAAACTAAAGGTTGGAACCTTTATGACTCTATCAGTTAGTGGAGAAAAATTTGCCTTACAAAATGTANTATTGGAGTTCTGTTTGGTTGTTAGACAAGATATCTGAATCTTTGTTTTTCCTATACCCTCATTTTTGAGAAATTGACTTTTTGACCACAAGGTGTTTTTCACAAAAGGAGTTCCTAACAAAAAACATACAACTTCACTTGTGTAAAAGTTACAACTTAATTCACTATCACATTTTGTAGATAGGTGTCCGCTCTACAAAACTATCGTGTCCGATAACGTTTAGCAATTTCAAAAATGGTAACTATACTTTAGAAAAAAGTTGTTTATGCATCGTCCAAATTAATTTCTAAGGCTTTTCAAAGATTTCTTCACTGCTCTTGAACAATAAATAGATACAAAATTCCTAAACCCATATTCAGAAACAGGACAAAATTCTGGTTCTAACTTATGCATTTGATTTGTTTGAAATACTTTTAAGTAGGCTAAAATGAATAAACATTGTGCCCAGAAACTTCGGCTCACATGTTCCGTCCAAACTAATTTTTCAGGTCTTTCAAAGATTCCCTTACTTCTCTCGAACAAAAACTGACACATAATTTCTAAACTCATATTCTGAAAGAACGCGAAATTCTGCTTCTAACCCATAGATTTTGACTTGTCTGAAATATTTTCGAGTGGACCAAAAACAAACAAACATTTTGTGCCAAAACTTTCCGATCACCCGTTATACATGTCGTGTCGAAGTTGTTTTTACCTGAGGTGGCGCTTACTTCTCCGTGGCTGTGAAACTTAGCTAATTCATGAATGACCACCAAGAACGCTCTGATACCCATTTATAATCTCATCGACAATCTCGAACGTATACGTTCTGTCAATATAGGATCGACTTCAACAATTGAAACAAATCATGGCTGCATCAATATCATCTCCTTCTGTGAAGAGTACAGGTGACAGTACCGAATGGAAAGCTCACTTCGACAAGGAATTCTGAAATGCAATTGTAAAGCGAATCGATGCTAACAAGCTAAAATGTTATGTAACTCTCGCTGTCATCATTGAGCAGTATGTGGAAATAAATAAATTTTGTGTTCAACCGTATCTATCTGTTTTGTTTAAAAACAACTTCGACACGACATGTATATCGGTCACATGACTTGCTTTCATAAGTTCTAAAGAGAGTAATACATCTCATTTCAACTATTATAAGTAACCGATCGACGTTGAAAAAGTCTTTCCGTGCTTTAGAATTCAATGTTTATTTTAACAAATATTTTTGTGGAATATATTTGCATTTGATTCTTACCGATTCAACTTGATCACCATGATCGAAATGCATTAACATGTTATCCTTGTTTGGTATTCGCCTATCAATTAATTTCATGGTTCGATCATAACTTCCACTTAACAATAGATGAGGATTTGTTGCTGAACCTGGTGTTAATGCTCGAACGTAGTCCGTGTGAACATGATCAAATTTCGATAGTTGCTTTTCTGTTGCTAAATCGAATACACGGACGGTTCGATCGTCGCTGCCTGTAAATATAAACGTCTTATCACGTGAGAAATACGTGCAATGAACAGGTGATCCTTGATGTTCTTTAAAATGACGTAGTTGGGTACGTGTTTCGAAATCGAATACGCGTACAATGCCATCTTTAGAACCAGCACTCACTAAACGACCATCTAAAACACATGAATAAATGATATTATCTAATTGCAATTGAAAAAGACGAGCAAAAAACATGTATATTCGACCTGAACGAAATGTTCCACAATATGCAGTATCTTTAAATGAATAAAACGAACGCACTAATGATAATGTATCCGGTGAATAGATTTGAACACGCGTTGAATCTGTTATTGAAATCCATTGCTGACGTGTTGGAGCTACATCAATAGTTGTAACGGGACCATATTCACGAAGTGTTGTTGGGTGGGAACTCGATAAAGGTCCCCAATAAATATCGTCGTCCGTTAAAGCTTGTCCATCGTCAATTGGCCGTTCAATATTTAATTGTTTGAAGTCAGTCATCGTGTTAATCCTAATGGAAAATGTCTATTTCAACACACAAAGAAAGAAAAGTAACAATCAGTTTCGAAAAAAAAATTCATAATCACAAATCCGATGTAGAAAAATATCATTGGACAAAATTTTACACCGATAGGAAACAATCGATTATAGTGACATCAAAATGCATCATCATTACTTATACTATATAGTATATCATTCATGGCGAATATTTGGTGGCCGATGCAGAAAACTAAACGGTGTTTTTTTTTAATTCTTTAGAAATAGATATGTATCTATATTCATCGATAGAATCGTTTCATTTACGTGTCAACTATATTTTGGATATTTTAAATTTTATTTTAAACAACGAAAAAGCATCAATCTTAGGGTTTTTCTCACGAAAGCGATCATGAATCAGTCTAGATCGTTAGAAAGATTCTCTATTCTTCAGTCGTTAGTTTACTCGTTCAAATAAATGTACTTGACGAACTTGTCAATGATCAATACGTGCAATCATCCATTTATTTGGTTCTGAATGATCCGGTTGACGAGTAGTGACAATGAGATCTGTTTACATAGATATTCTCAGTAATTAAAATATTTTTTTAAAAACTAATCTGATATTTGAAACATTTACTCGTACACATCATGCATTTAAGACGTACTGCATGAATATTTATTGTTAGCTATGCTCAGTTTTTCGTTTCGTTGAATCTAGACTTAGTCAAAGTCTATTCAAATGCACTTACCGATAATCAAAACACATTACAACTAGTGAAGAATCTCCTTTTCTATTCTATGTTACTGATATATCAAATCATGTTTAATGAACTTTATTACAATCGATTCACAAACGTCGAACAATATTTTATAGAAAAACATGTTTGGAGAATTGTTGAATATCACACTATATCCATATACAACGTAAACAGAGATGTCAGCAAGCTGAACATTTTCATTACCAATCGCTAAGATGTGACGAATCGATGAAATTCGACAGTCACATTATGTTCAATGTACTGCAAGTCGGCTTGTCCAAGTGTAACGCTGTGACATTTTGGCAATCGTTTTTTGAAATATCTGGAGAAACTCTATAATTTACAGAAATGTCTTATAGTCACGTAACACTGTGACACAGAAGGACCCTAAATTTACAACTCTCTGACTCATCTTTCAATTCCTTGCAAACGACGGTCTCCAAATAAATTAGGTCTGGAACCAAGTTTGTAGAGAATGAAACGAGTTTTTCAATGATAAAAAAAAATGTTCCTCTAACTCTCGTTATTCATATAAAAAGCGAGAAAAGAAACCTAACGTTGTGACATACTTTTTTATCGATCAATTTTAGGTAACTTAACGTGCTCAGATCCATTTAGTTTTTACGGCGCTTGTTCTTTTCTCTACATATAATCTGTGTTTAAAAAATCAAGTAGCTATGGCGAAGCGGAACCCCGTTATTAGTACAGAAAATTGAAAAATCTACAACAATTAAAAATTTGTCTTCAGGAGTGAAAGTTAAAAATAAATACGCTATTTTGTTGACATTTAAATTCTGCATCGATTCGTATGAGAATCAGACAATTTCAAAAAACGTTTCTCCGTAGAGAAATTAAAAATACGATTTTTCAAAAGTTTAAGCCGCCGTTTTGGTAGCTGAAATGCGATTTTTTTCAAGAAAGAATATTAAATTTGTAATCAGCACAAAAATCTACATCTGATGATGTGTCGAGATTTGTCCATCAGGAAAAACATTTTTTCAAAAACTTCACCACCGAAATAGCGCGTTACGTCGACAAGCCGAAGCGTTAGAACGATTTTCTTTCGTTACAATAGAATCGAATAGTGGTTGATGTTCGTTATTCATTTGAAAAAATGAATTCATAAATATAGCGCTCAATCTATCATTCATGGACCATTTGAGCTGTTCTCGACGAGCCAGGCTACCTTGCTCGAATAATCTGATGACGTTTTAAATATGAACACACTTTATGAATACGATTAAGTATGAGATTGACGTTCAAGAATATTTGTGAAACGTAAGTCTAAGTCAATCATACAGCTTTAAATGATGTTTCTACTCATTTGATGAGCCATGTGATTTGAATCAACAACTATTAATTCTCTCTTGATTTAGTACATCTTTTAGTCATTTATATATTTGAGTTGATAATGGAACTGAACGGTTCTTACGAAGAAAATCAGCAGAGATGTTATATGATTGACGCCAAGAATGATTCCTAATTAACATATTAGAGAATATATATGTAGATATGCTTTCTCGAAACAATGAAACCCATTATCTAAATCTAACTCGAATAAATAAAAAACAAATGCTTTCATACTACCTACTTGTTGACAAGTAAACATTTAAAAGACTTGGTGAGATATCAGTTGTGTCTTATTTCAAATTCGGATAATTATCTTATGGTACTATTTAGTCATTCATAAAAATCAATTTATTATTGTGCCCGAGAAATTTTTCCATAGATTTTATTTGGACGAAATGGAATGCATATGTAGTTTAAAGATGCTTTTAATTCATCGTTACTTTTATCTTCATTCGAATGTTTTGTATTGATCGAGTTTCGAAGTATAGCACTCATGCAGTTCTCTGTAATTAACTGTTGTCTCATTTGTATTTCTTTCTTGATGTACTCATTGAATATTGTCATGTTTTATTGCAATTATTCTAAAACGAAGATCCATATATTCGTGTTACTTTTTCCAGGCAGTTCACTAATCATGGACTCTTCATGCAATTTATCTTCTCAGTTTTTACAATGAAGATGATATTTCGAGGGGTATCATGAATAAGGAATCGTAGAAAATAATATTCATGAACCATGAAAAATAATCAGCTAACATGTCTATCGAAATGAACGTAAACTCGTCGATTTTTATACATGATGAATTTTGGAAGACAACGTAGCAACAGTTTAGTAAAAATGAACTCTAACGATACGAATCTTTATACCATTCAGAGAAATAAAATATTATTAACAAAAAATTAGTTTTGTGAAGCATCGCTTGTGTGAAAACGGTTCCGTATTCAAAAGCAGCAGCGTAGAAATAAATGAAATGACCGATGATTAAGCCTCCCCCCCCCTCTAAAGAAAAGTCGATTTTCGTCAAAAAAATGAAAATTGAGATAACACCATGAGGTGATAACCCATGTTCTGCTCTTTCAGAATCACTCTAGTTTTTTTCCAAAGACCATTTTTTGACCGAAATTTTTAGAGATCTTTGAGAGGTCCTCTATGTCAAAAACGATTTTTTTAAAATTAGGTCTTTGATCTCTAATTACTGATTACTAATTAAGTGCTCAGCGTGTGCAGAATTAAAAGTTACGTCGGACAAGTTAGGTTAGTTTCCTCAAAAACCGCGTGAAAATTGCAGAAAATTTAAAAAAACAGCAAAAACTTTTCGAAAAAATGTTTCTGTTTTTCTCAAAATCATGTTTTTCCATTTTCCATCCTAGTTATTTTGCTTTCAACTATGTTTTTTCGGAAATTGATTTTTACCATTCGATAGAGCATGCAAAGACGCATGGCATCACGTGCTCTGATTTTTAAAAAAAGCTTTTTTTATGCCCAAAAAAGATCACCTACAAAATTCACTTGCAGTTTTTTGGCCTCTGTCTTTGAATTGTGGAAACTTTTTTGGCTTACAGAATGGACTGTTTTAAAATCAATGCACGAGATGCCCTGCATCTTTGTATACTCTATCGAATGGTAAACAAAATTTTTCGAAAAAAAATAGTTGAAGGCAAAATAGCTAGGATGGAAAATGGATCATTTTTAACCAGTGTTCACTTTATAACTTCCTTAAATTTGCATATTTCGGACTGAAATTTGTATCGTAGTTTACCCGCTCCAGTCCTAACATATCCTGAAAATTTCAGCCGATTCGGACTTTCTTTGACGAAAATCGACTTTTGAGGGGGGGGGGGGCGACTTAAAAGACACATGAGAAAAAGAAGGTGATGTTTTTTTAAATCTATTTTATTCAATAGTCTGTTAATACGATTTTTAATCTAATGATAGTTCGAAAAGATTTTATTGATGCTTCTTATTCGTTTTTAACAAATGAATAGCCGGTTATTCAGAGAATGAGCAAGAACAATCATCACTATTTTAAATATTTAACAGTTTTTACGAATTGAAATTCTAACTCTACTTAACTAATTGATCGAAGAAAAACGAGAGATTCATTCTTTAGTTTGTTTTTAATCTTTTATCATCGTAGCTGTTGCTTAGTTTTCTTGTCAAGCTTGGATAATATCGGTTAGATAGCACTGCTTGACCTTATACAATGACAAACAAATGTTTAAAATTTCGTAATTCGAAATAGAACCTCATGCAGCATTTACCTTAGTAGAAGTACGGTCACAATGAAAACAAAATCCAACACGTTTAATTCAATTTCAAAGGAGGTTCTTCTAGTATATGTGAATGATAATCTGTTTAGTTAACTTTACCAATAAACTGGAAATTGAATAGAAACTAAACTCAAAGATTGAACGCTTGTGCCATTGACAAGAGTCCGCTTAGGCTATCGTTTCTTTCCAAAAAGATAAAGCAAAACTGCATAAATCTTTTAAATTCCTTCTACATGAGTGAATTGCAAAATTATTGTACCGTTTCGAGAAAAAAACATGCATGAAAAATGTCTTTTGATTTTCAAGATTTTTAGTCAGTGCATTTTAGCGCACTATGTGAGAAGAGAATATAAATAAAATTTTCCAACTACCACTATTGAATCGGTAGAGATACAATGACTTCTTGATACATGCTGCAAAATTTTCATGCACAATATTCAAGTATAAGGATAAGATATCATTTGATAGAATGTGGTTACACTCTGAGAATGATATAAAAAGAATTTCTGCATCTACGTGTTGTTCGTCTTCAAGTGAGAACGAATTTTGAAAGTTTACAAAAGTCTTATAAAAGTAGGCAAAAAAGATGATATTTGTTCTCTTCGACCCATTGTTTCATTGAACAAGCGCAATATATAAACAGCACATACTGAGTTGATAGACCCTGAAACAACAAATAGATTGATATACAATGCGTTACATTTTACTTTAGTTTCTATTGCATAATTGTTCATCAAATAATCTCGCATGACATTCAGTGTGACGATTGATTGACTTTTTCAAGTTACATGTTTTCTAAGCAACGTATAGTATAATTCTCTCATCTTTCTTAAGCCCCCCCCCCCCCC
>OENT01000227.1:0-120126 GCA_900239685.1 Rotaria macrura | reverse complement strand
GGGGGGGGGGGGGGCCTTAACGATTTTATTAGACATTTATTGGCTATCATTGAACACTATTTCGATCGATTTTAGACGGATTGTTTAATATCAAAGTCATTTTTAATCTCACGTGGCAGAAAATCGAGAAATGGACGACGTGTTGGAAAAAAGTCGAAAGGAAAAATAAAAAAATAATCATGTCTCAAGTATACGGCGATTCTAATCACATTTAGTTCATTGTTAATCCTTATGATTTTACTAGTGTAAAATTTTACCCAGTATTGACACGGATAACTAACTATTGATAAAAGTAAAATAAAAGAGTTGAACGAAGAATTATTGTATAACTAAACTTGTGCAGTCATGACTGAAGCTTTCGTAATTTTAACTAGTGAAAACTACTAAGTATTGAATTTGCTCTATTAATGATTGTGCATCTAATTTTCATACTGATTGAACTAATCTATTGATGAAAACTGTTGGCGAATGATAGTCATCTTCCAGAAAAAGAAAAACTTGAGATTCATGTAGTTCGTGAAAAAATAACATTTTTTATTTTGTATTTTTTTCTAAAATTTTTCTCATTGTTCAAATTTCAACTTAATTTTATGCAATAAAACATGCACTATGTATTTGCAACTCTCGAAAATATGAATTGACAATGGTTCTTGTCAATATTCTTTTTTCGACATTATGCGGGCCAACCAAATGGACATACATTTAATGCATCGAAAAAAGTGAAAGAAAAATCACAATAAAATTGTCAATAAATCTAATATTCGACAAGTGCCGGCAATTTAAAGGAATAGATGGAAAAATATCGAAGACAAGAATATGAGATGAAAATGAATATGTAAGATTGAATTGCGGGTGAGAGAGACTTGAACTGCAATACATTCTCGTTTTCGACATTTCTATCCATTTACATTTGTATTATTTTTTCTGTCATACCATTTAAAACAAAGTCGACAACTTCTGAGAAATCAAAAAAGAAAAGAAAAAATCGATTAGGCGTCATTTTTTCATCGATCAGTGGCTGTAAAAATCGATATTTTTAAATTTAGCCGTCTAACTTCTTGTGATCGGTTTGAGATAAAGTCATGAATTTTAGTATGATAGTAGAGACATCTTAGGGGTGCTTAATCTGAAAAAATCTCAAGTATCAATTGAGAGGAACTAGAGAAAAATGAAATTTGACATCTTCGAATACAATGATACAATACTTTTGCAATTCACTATTCTTTTCTATCAGATGTCAACATGTGTTCAGTCAAGTAGCCACGTTGATTTTTCTAGACATTGTTGTGATTAGGGATGGCACTTTAACCTTAAAAACTTTAAGTTAAATGTTAAAGTTAAATTGAATTTTCTTTTTCATATTTATCACGATCCGCACCGATTGATAGATGCTTGCTAGGCTCGCTGCAACCTATGAGACGTAAAAGAATGAAAAAATAAACTAGTTTGAAACTCGACTTTAAACCAATTTAAACTTTAAGATCAACGTATAAAGTTATTTAAAGTCGTTTTAAATTGTTTTATTTTTCATTTTTTTTTGTTGTCTTATAGGTTGCAGGGGGTCTAACGGGCATCAATCAATCAGTCCGGCTAGTGATAAATATGAAAAAGAAAATTCACTTTAACTTTAAATTTAAAGTAAAGTTGAAGTGCCACCCCTAGTTGCGATATCATTAGTATCACGAAAATATTTAGAAAAATACTCGCTATAAATATATTCCTAGTAATTTCAATATTTCACGGGAAAGAATTTGTAAAGAGTTAACTACTTGGACAAAAATTCACTTCACAAGTAAACAAGATCGATACAATCAAACATTGCTTCGAGAACTGTAATTCTCCAAATATTTTTGGTTTTTTTTGACACTTCAGCTAGAAATCAATCATTTGAGTTAGACAAAACTGTACATTCAGTGCATGATTCACTTCACATTTGAACTCAGAGCTATAAACATTGAAACAAAGAACCCTCTGCCAAGTCACATCGCTCTTCATTTTTTCCCCTACTTTGTTCCATTATATGTACGGTATAAGTATGATCGAAATATATTTCAAGTAAAACATAATACAAGATTTCATTTGATCTGTGCGGTAGCCAACCACGTCTGAGGAAATCCTGAGGTTTAGATTTTCAATCGAGTAATGAAATTCGTTCAAGAAAGACAACACAGAAGTTTACGAAATTACTTTCGATTTATTGAAATTTCTAGAGAGATTGAAAAAGCAGCGACCAAATATTAGGAAGTGTCGAAACTATTCATAAATAGTATCGAAAAAAACCGTAGAATCTTTCGACTGTGACGAAAATATTGCAATGTACTTCTGTAGAGGAAAGAAAAACACGTGTCATTTCCTTTAAAATATTAGTCATTGTAAGGATGAATAAGAAATGTTCTCGGTAGTTCATTTTTATCATGAAAACGTGACATAGGATTTTGTTTACATTTTCATAAGTATATTAAGAGGAAGAAGAAAAAATGCGCACGTCTTAACTGTACGGCATTGCCAAAAAGTATGATTAATATTTGGTACTCTCAATATTTTGAACAAACCCGGTTTTCTTTTGTCTATTGGAAAGTGAATTGATCTGTTCGTGAAACATTAGTCTTTATGAGTTACATCTTATTCTGATACAACGAACCATCGCATACCAATCAAGTGCAAACAAATGAAGGTTAAACGAAAAAAAGAAACAGTCAAATTTATATGTAAAGAAGATTGTCCTGTGTGTTAGTTTTTTTAACACTTCAGCATCCATGAATCATTTTTCTTTCTCTCTTGTTGTTGTTGTTGTTGGTATAGTGGCAAATAGAACGAAAGAAATGCTGCTTGTCAACTTCGTTGTTTCTCTGCGTTCTTTTTATTGAAAAAGCTTTTTGATTGCATATTAAATCTGTGTCTCGTTTTGTCATTCGCTAGAACAAAGCGCACCACAAATTCGAAACGGTTTATATAGTAGCATGAGGCATGCTTCAGCTGTTGTTCTATTCTTCTACTTCTAGCAATCGTATTATCGAACGATTTCTACACTTCAATTTGTTGCGATTGTTGACAATTGCTTAATTACATTCTGAGATTTTCAAGCAATTGGTTGAAGCGTCTTTGGCATTCATCAAATTACTATTATTTTAACAGGTAAGCTATGGTTCTTATTTTTGTTTTGTTTCTTGAATAGTATACGGATGCCTATGGGTAACATTCGTTGTACAGTCATGTCTGAAATTCAATCGATTTTTCACTGCATACAACTTTTCTAAGAAACATCATTGTTTTTCACCGTTGAATACGCGGTATCATTCGAACGTCTAAAGATTACATCGACAAACAAATGGAAACCTTGATTTTTCTAGATTCCTTTTCTATTATTCATGCAAATCAAAAAATGGTTTCATCGTGCTCATGATTTTCGACATCGTTTCTTCGTTACAAATTAAACACGAACAACATTTTGACAAATATTCTTGCACGTTTTTGTCGGTTCTTCAAAAAGATTAGTGCAAACTTTAGAGAATAGACTTGAATATGATCTGAATTACTTTCAAGGACACTCTACAATCGATTGTGGCCTTTCTTGTTCTCGTGTAAGTTTTTTCTTACAACAATCTATAGCTTTCCATAAGTAAAGGTTGCCCAGTTGAAAAATTTGGTTCAACGTACTAACAACGCGAATTCTTTTTTTTTAATAGAAAATCTCATCTTTTTTATCCATGAAATTTTATGAATGTTAGTCAGTTGAGTATAATATTAATGGTATCCCATGAGATTCGAGTACGATGTCGATGTCGATCGGTTGCTTATAGAAAAAATGATGACAGCTGACAAATATTTGATCTGTTTTAATATTCAAAAAAAAAAGAAAAAAGAAGTTGTGTCAAAAGTATCTTGTGTAAATTTTTGTCGAGGTTACAATCATAAAACTTCAACATTGTCGTATAAAGGAACTGGTTGTCTTCTTTTACGATACGCTGATATTTACAGTTAGTTAGATTCAAGATGATTACCAATCGATGTGCTGCAAAGTATAGTATGACGCGAGAGATTTACAAAGGATCGGAATTCATGAAAAACAATGAACTCATTCTGTCATTTTATATGATTAGAAATAAGAGAAAAAGACTTGAGTCGAAATTCTATCCGAAGACTTTCACGTAGTTCTAACATAAAGCCTAGTAGCGCACTTGGGACGGAATAATCTATAGTGGATACATTGGTGTATGATGACGTGTACTAAAATAGAATCTTCTTTCCATGTCGTTTACACAAAAGAATTTGAATGATGGTTTCACTGACATATTTCTAAAGCAACGAACATTGTATATATATGTATGTAGTCATATTTTGTTTACCAAATCCATGAGAAAATTTTGACTAGTAAGAGTCCTAGATAATGAAAAGGATTGCTATGATAGGATGATACAGTAAATGTTCATCCTCTTGTATCTTATTATTTGTTAATAGAAAATATTTCAATCTGAAAAATCGAATGTTTTACGGTTGTATCGCGCATATTAATTTGTATGCATCGCTTTTTTTATACAAAGTAAGAACAACAAGAAGCCTATATAATTTCTTATCCATTGATAAATCATAGATTTACTTATATGGCATTTCATGAGAATCTCTTAATTCTAATCCATTTATCTTTTGTTGACTTCCATGATTTTACAAATCTATTGCCACACTGTAATCATTGAAACTCAACGTACTGTTCGTGTTTTCTCATACGAAAAACCAAATGACGTAACTTTTCAGATAGACAATGATTTTCATTCATCAATGACCATAGAGGTATAGTACGCTTGTAGTGACATCTCAATCAATTACTGTTATTCGTCTAAATACCAATAGAACATCAATAATAGTGGAAAAGAGAAAACAACGTGTGTTCTGTTTGGTGAGATATGAGCTTAGGAGCCGCCTATCACTCGACTTGCTTCTTTCAAGTGATGGAATCTTATCGTCATAATGGATTGAATGAAAATATTCAAGCAGTTTACTTTTCTTTTGAATGATTAATAGCATTGATGAATTACCATTCGTATATGGCAATGTCTTCTTTATTTTTTAATCAAAAATCAATACAATCACTTCAAGTATCATGTTGTGTCAAAATTGTTGACCAACATCGTCTGATGAGAGAGCCTTGAGAGTGTCTTATACTATTCTCTCTGTTCTTTTTTCTCGCTAATTCTTAGTCAAATATAAAAGCGTTCGATAGAAATGGTGTAATAGCTCCCATATATTCCACTTTTTCGCGTTTAGTTTGACTTTGTAAGCTCTTCCCCAAGTTTATTATTCATTCTTCGACGATGATTATGATTAAGGGTATCTTGCGTTTACTCTCTCGTTGTTACTTTATTAGCAATGCATAGAACAGCAAGTTTCATTCTGTTCTTTACGTCGCCGATTGTTTTGTCCGCATATGTTATTATTTGTTTTTGTTGATTACATGCATGCGATAAATGAATGATCGATTTGCATTGAATAGCGAAATAAGTTATTTTAGATGGCAAGCCGTGATGATTCAGGTGGTGTTAGTGCACTGGTTCGTCATACAGCTGGAATGGCTGAATTAGCCATTCATGCTGGTCATCCTGATCGAAAACATAATGAATATTTACCATATCCTGACGATAATTTTCACGAAACTATCGATCGAAATCTTCAACGAGGTATACATACGTATAAAATACGAATATTCGTTTTTCTTATCTATTGAGTTGCGTTTTCTTTTTTCTTAGTCGGCAAATTTACTATCGAACATGTATATAATCGTGATGGACGAGCGTTTGTTCCCAATGTTACAGTTCGTGTTATATCTATTACCGCTGAACGTACACATGCAGGTTTCATAGAATTTCTTAATCCTTATCTGTAAGTTCGATTGAATGATGATTTCTATTTTTTAAATGGTTCATCTAATTATTTATAGATACTGTATTAAAACTCAACATGGTGCATTTGAATGGCTTATTTATAAGCGTTATCGACATTTCAATGATTTACATAAAGCATTGGTGCACTTTGTTGAAGCAGAACTCAGACGATCCATAACTGATTTAGAAAAGTAACTATGACATGGATTAAACCAACGATTTCATTTTTTCTTGTATTCATTCAGCGTAAGAAACGGAAACAGATATTCGTAGACATCCACGATCTAGTCTATTTCTTCTTTAATGTAGGATAAGAACAAACATATAGAATAAGACTCAGCATAATTTCGAGTAGATCGGAGTAAAGTCTAAATTTACTTTTTTCTTAGTCTACGTATGTATCACGAAATTGAGTACTAAAAATGGTTCTGCTTCGTAAATTTAATTGATACTGACATTTTTTCTCAGGCTCACTGTCAGACATTTATTCGGAATGAACCCATCGGTTTAGTTCCCACGAGTGACTTTATTTGTGTAATACTTGTCGTTTTATTGTTAGATTCTTGTTTCTTCAATCGTATTTCTTTTTCATCTAGAGATCAAAATGAAGAGAGTGATCTTCCATGTTTCCCAACACGAAATGATCGAATGGCATTCATGAATGATTCTATGATTGACGAACGTTGTGTAGATTACATGATGAACGTTTGATTTTTATTCCTATTTTTAATTTTGTGTTTTTACGTAGCAAATTCTTGTCGATTATCTCAATAACGTTCTTCGACATCCAAAGTTTCGTGCACATCAAGCAACGGTACGAATTCATTTTTAATATTGTCGAACTCATTTGAGTTGTTAAATTAATCACATGTTTTGCAGTCATGAGACATTCCGTTCTGATGACACATGCTCTTTGGTTACCTTTCATTGTTTTGTTTACATTTAGTATGAATTTTTCGATGTTAGCTGTTTATCATTTATTTATGGCGTGTCAGCTAGTCGAAAAGAAGGTTATCTATTGAAACGATCCCATGATAGTTATAGCGGTCAAAGTATATTCTATCGGATACCTCTATGTTGTGATTTATGTAAACGGCACCATGATCAAAAGTTAGTTGAGTTGCTTTTTTGTTTCTTACGAATTGCATATTCAACATAAAAAGATCTTTATTTTGTTATTTTCACATGCAGATGGTTCGTCATTAAAGATACTTATGTCGTTTACTTGCGACCTTCAACAAATGAATTAAGATTTCCAATGTTAGTTGATCGTAATTTTCAAATATTAACCGGCCTTCGTAATGCCAAAACTTATCGTGGTATTAAAATAAAAAATCTACAACGTACATTAGTTATTAAATGTCCAGCAGCGCGTAATACTGATGAATGGAAGAGTCATCTGGAACATTTAGTTGAAAAAGCAAACGATTTTATTAGTCCAACAGCAAGTCGATTTAATTCATATGCACCTGTTCGAGAAAATCAATTAGCTTATTGGTAAAATAAATACAAATGCAATGACGTTGTATATAATCAAAATTAACTGTTCTTTTTCTCTAGGTTTGTTAATGGTAAATCATATATGGAAGCCATTGCAAATGCGCTTCTAATAGCCAAAGATGAAGTTTTCATCACTGATTGGTGGCTATCACCTGAAATCATGTTGATAAGACCAGCCGACGATGAAACATATCGTCTTGATAATATACTGGGACGAATAGCTGTAAGATCAGAATATTTGAATCATTATCTATTCGCATACGAGTGATGTCCTGTTCTAATCTCCTTCACTCATATAGGATGCAGGTGTACGTGTTTATGTGATGGTTTTCAAGGAATTAGAATTTGCCATCGGTTTAAATAGTTTATATACAAAAAAAGCATTGGTTAAGAAGAGTCAAAGAGGATTTATCAAAGTCAGTTTAGTATTTCAATTCGGAATGTACTACTGACAACCGATTATGCTTTATCTTCTAGGTTATTCGACATCCTAATGCTCAACGAGGTATATTCCTATGGTCGCATCACGAAAAAATGGTTGTCATCGATCAAAAGATTGCTTTCGTCGGTGGGATCGATTTGTGTTATGGTCGATGGGATGATGATTATATGCGGTGAGTTATTGTTTCATGTTACATGTCATTAAAAATCTACTATCCATACTCAGTGTATTAGGACACTTTATACAATATACATTAGCTCTTTATTGTAAGATTTGTTTTACATCCGCATTTGCATTTGTCACATCATCGAAGACATAATTCGAAAAAAACAGGTGTTCCTTTCATGAGAATATTTTCAAAATACTCCAATAAACATTTTCATCAGTGTACACTAATCATTTACGGTCACTTATCAGCACGCCGATGTAATTTCGAGAATTATTTGTTTTTGTTCAATCGATTTCAAATAGGTTCTTTTCCAGGAAATCCTAAAGGATCTACATAGATAGTACGGTTAAAATTCATCTAGCATGCATATTTATGATGTTCATGTTTGAACCAATTCCTGTTAAAGTATATGATGATGATACATGAAATCAATAAATAAAACAACGAGATGACTGAGAAAATTCTGAAGAGTTTTCTCCTTCGATTACTTCAATGTCCATGATTGAAAAAGGGTGTTGAAGCGAATGGTGAACTTCTACGTTGTTAATTCTTGAATGTGGTAGTGAAAAGTACGATTTATACTCTTTGCTTTTTTGTTTTGATTTCCAGTCTTGTCGATTTGGGTGAAGATAATCAAAAAGCATTGAAATCATCAAATGAAATAACGACAGACAACGTAGTATTCAATTGTTTAGATGCACTAGTATCGCCAACGAGGACAACTGAACCAACGACCGGACAAACTTCTGAAACGTTTACTAAAGTAAGAAGACTGCAACAGGAGACATTGAGATTACCGAATAGATATAAGGTACGGAATAGCTGATTATGTGTCATCTAACAAGCGATGTAAAAGTTTTGGACAAATGTCTTAGACCATGTGACTGACTTGTTAGCCATTGAAATTTTCTTTTCATTGTAAAGAGCAAAATGTGAACTAGAAATTTTCTACCGGACCTCTTTTCCCAAAACGAATCTGCGAAGAAAAACCGAAGCACCTCTAACCACGCTCTTGCAACTACACTATCGAGCAACATTGTTTTCTATTGTCTATTAGAGTGCGTAACCCTAATTTGACCACGATATTTTACCTTCTTAGAAAACGTCTCGTAACTTTACTCAGCAGTGTCCGTTTGAACTAATTCTTTGTCTCCGGGATAGAGAAAACATTTTTCTATCGTTTCATCCTTTTTTTATTAAAAACCAACAATATTTGATGAGTAATAACTTTTGCAAAGAGAGGCACTAAAATTTTTGTCCGTTCTGTTCGGTTTTTAATTCGATCACTACAGTTATTTTTATTTCCTAATTCGATCACCTCATACAAAATGCATGGAGTTTTAGTCAACCATAAAAAAACATGTTTGCGGCGCGTAGAATAAAAACTAGACAGCTAGTTTCGGTACAAAAGTTGAAGTATAGACCAACTACAATGCATATACACAATGTTAACATTACATCTTTGATTTCACATACCATGCAAATTTCGTCACGCAGTGTAGCAGTTTTCACCTTCACTTCTACAGAAGCAAAGCAATGTATATCAGATTTGCTTTTAATAATGTTTAAAATTAATCGAAGATGAATAAAAGCTCCTCCTAGTTATGTTTCTTATGATTGAGTGAATGAAAATTCACCAATATTTTAATCATCTGTACGTAAATATTCAGATCAATTACTTTATTTATCTTCAATCGGATTCATAGTTTCAATTCAATCGTTTGACTTTTAAAATCTTATAGTTATTTTTCGTCGTGTCGAAAAAGTACTCGAAGTAGTCACGTATTGATGATATTAACAGTAAATTGGACTCAAAAGCAGTGGCTAAACTGACTAATATTCCAGCTAGTACTATTCGACGTCATCGTTGAAATTCATCATTAAAAAATATAATAGGTCGTCTATCGTACTTGAGTAGTACTAAAGAGACTTACTTGGTTGCAATGTTCTTAATAGCGATCTGAAATAGAATGCACCTGTACACTTCGTCTTTCAGGACGTTATGTATCAGTAAACACTATTTTATAGACCTAGGTGTATAAAGTGAACGAGAAACGCAAAACTGGTTTCTTCTCTCAAAATAAAATTTTATTTCACATGACACTTCACTAAACGCATAAAGAGTTATAATGCATAAGAGTAAAATGCTTTCAAATAAAAAATAAATGTGAAAACTTCGCACTTATGTCCGAGAGTTATGTGTACTTCAAAAAGTAAATGAGACAAATTAGCCATTCTAGAATGTGTGCACGGATGAAGTATCTTGGTAAACCTTTTTGGGAAACTCCAAAACTACTGATCATCTCAGACATATCTAGGCAATTTCGTTTCGGGATTCAGTTTTTGTGCATATGAGACCTTTTTGCAGCCAAAGTTTTGTTAGAAAGCTGCGATTTGGTTCAAAACTAATATCAGATTCTGAATCAGCGTTAAAAACTGAGTCACTTTACATAAGTTGTGGATAATTCTGAGAAAAAAGTTTTTTTTGAAAAAATCCCTGTACCCCACCTCAGGGATGGTTTGATGAAAAATGACAATTTTTTCGATAACTCAGCCACTTCTTGCCGGATCCTTCTCATCTTCGAACTCGACAGAGATATTCATTAGACAATTCTGTGCACCAATTTTCAGCTCAATCGAATGTACTTGTAAAGAGCTATCGTGCTAACGACCGGCCGGACACACTGACCGATTCTAGAGTGTACTCACTTTTTGAGTACACAAAAGAGATCTGACTGAATAAAAGATGTCAACTGAGACATCCACCAAACACTTTGATTAATCCACATCTTGACCTTACCGAATATATGAACTTCTTCCAAGCTTAAAGGTTCGAAAACTGTCAAAAACAAAGTGTACAAAGAAATTCCTGTGTGTATTGCGTACAGTTTTTTTCTGTAGCGTGTAAAGCGGCTTGTGAATTCTGTGTCATTAGGTTACCGTACATTTTGTCTTTTTCCGTACACTCCTTCAGTAAGAAAACCGTTTGGTTACTTTGCTTCTGTAGAAGTGAAGGTGAAAACTGCTACACTGCGTGACGAAATTTGCATGGTATGTGAAATCAAAGATGTAATGTTAACATTGTGTATATGCATTGTAGTTGGTCTATACTTCAACTTTTGTACCGAAACTAGCTGTCTAGTTTTTATTCTACGCGCCGCAAACATGTTTTTTTATGGTTGACTAAAACTCCATGCATTTTGTATGAGGTGATCGAATTAGGAAATAAAAATAACTGTAGTGATCGAATTAAAAACCGAACAGAACGGACAAAAATTTTAGTGCCTCTCTTTGCAAAAGTTATTACTCATCAAATATTGTTGGTTTTTAATAAAAAAAGGATGAAACGATAGAAAAATGTTTTCTCTATCCCGGAGACAAAGAATTAGTTCAAACGGACACTGCTGAGTAAAGTTACGAGACGTTTTCTAAGAAGGTAAAATATCGTGGTCAAATTAGGGTTACGCACTCTAATAGACAATAGAAAACAATGTTGCTCGATAGTGTAGTTGCAAGAACGTGGTTAGAGGTGCTTCGGTTTTTCTTCGCAGATTCGTTTTGGGAAAAGAGGTCCGGTAGAAAATTTCTAGTTCACACTTTGCTCTTTCCGATAAAAGAATTGAAATGGTTAATAAGTCAATCACATGGTCTAAGACATTTGTCCAAAACTTTTGCATCGCTTGTTACGTCTGTTTCATAGACGAAGAAAAAAACGATTTCAGTGTCCATAAATCAGTGAAATATTTAATCACTAGCGATAGCCGTTCGTATCATCGAACAACGAATGAAAAGAAATTTAATATAAAATGATTGTACATGTTGATGATGTCTATTCACAAAAAAATGTTGGTTTTTATTATTGCTATGCATGATATAACGAAGCGAAATTCATATTGATTTTCATAAGTGATACGTATGAATTCATTCTAGCCTAGTGATCGTCTGAGAGCAGTCTTCAGTGCTCCCAATCGACTCCCGGAAGATCTCAAACAATCCAATTCAGCTAATGCAAATGCAGCAGAAATCGTAAAGAAATCGGGCGCCAAGAAATGTAAATATTCCAATATTTGCTCTTTTTCCAACATCGTCGATTATTTCTTGTTTGTTCTCTTATTCTTCGAAGGGATCGAATCAAAGTTAGGAGGTGAGAATCTAATAAAATTCTTTGTTTTTCCATCAATCGAAAAAGAACAATGCAAAACTAAAATTTATGAAGGGATGCTCGAAAAGTTATTCTATGTTAAATCACAATTACTTATGTGTTTGCATCTAAAGCAAAAGTACCTATCTGTTAACTAAAACATTTACTGTCTGCCACAACGTATTGATGACACTGTGTTGAATCATATAGCTTACAATGGATATTAAAACGCTTTGTTTTTTCGTTTGATCATTTCTCGTATAACTAATACTTAAACGCGATCAGTTTTGTTTCTTCTAATATTTGTTCATTATTATTTTGTCAATACTCATCACTCGAATAGGCAACGGTGGATATGATAGTGAATCTTCATCGGACAATGGTAATAAGAAATACTGACAGGCTTTTGCTGCATACATTACTAACATTGTAAATAAATCAACAACGTCAACAAATATCATAGTAAAACAATATCGATAGATATTGTTTTAAAACTCATATGGCTAGTATTCGATCTTTACTTGCTAAAATAATCGTATCATTGCTACTGCTATTATTGCACTTCGTAGTCATGCTAATCCTTGCCGCTGTTGATGATGCTCTGTCCATGTTTTTCACAAATACTATTTCCTAAATACTGCATACTATAGATTATAAACCCATTCTATATCTAATCAGACGTCTAATAGTTAATAAATTAATGAAATCTTGTTGCTTTCTGTTGCAACGCTTCGATTGCTTATATATTCATAGCGCTAGATTATTATGTAAAAGAACATGGTAGACGATTTTCAATTTACATTTTCTTTTCAATATTATAGATAAACAAACGAACGCTGACCGGCGACAATCAGAAGGGGATACAAGAACTAACGTACGACCGGAACGATATGCTAAAAAATGGAGACGAATAGCTCACGTATGTAATAAAATTGAATAGGAAGTGTGTGAAAAGTCGAACGAAAAAAAGTATCTAGTCAATTTTAGTTTATTCAAAAGTCATTTAGTCCGTAAGAGCTGAATGTTCATCGAAAGAGACGCGAAAATAATCTCGATAGAATCCACCACAAGAGATTAGATGCAGAAATCAATCAATATTTTTCTGCATTCATATGATCTTGTCGATCATACAGTGATGAAACTATACCTTTTAAGTGACTCGTAGATCGAGCCGTGAGTTGTTTTTTGCGAGTCATGATTTTTCGAATGCCACTATTCTATGTTGAAAGTTTTTTATTGATATAAGTAATGTGTAGCTTTGGGTTTTTAAGTGATATTGTGAAGCATTGCATTCAAGTATCTGATGAAACCATCTCATCAAGTTCAAACCATTCCAATGTAACGTAGGGCATTATCATAAAGAGAATCTTCCTTTTATGGGATATTTCGCCTCAGGAAAAAATCTTAAAAACGAAATTTCGACTTCAATTGTTTCTCTCAAATAGTTGATGCCCTATTTACATTGCATTGAAATGTTCATCAATATCTGTTGTTTACTTCTGAAAATAACAAATGTTGAAAACGAACTGAATTTTGTGAGTTTTTTCTTACTAAATCCAATATCTCAGCAACATAATATCCGTTGTGACTGAAGATTTCAGATCAATTTGACGATCATGTAAACTACTTATGGAAGAATTTTCGAATTAGAATTTCTTTCCTTCAGCAGGTTTTTACAAATTTCAATTTTACTTCCTGTTTACTAAAAACTATTTATTTATATATCAATACATAGAGAATTTTCAGGTGTACGACATGATATGTTTTTAACTCAAAAGAGATAGTTTCCTTCATTTTATAACATCTGGTAAATTCGGCTGGTCTAAATAGTCGTCACACTGCGACGTACAACTTCCACAGGATGTTTTTCGTACCTCGTTTAATTTCATTAGTTAATGTTTGTTTGTGAACAATATGATTCCAGTTCATATGTTGGCAAAGTTCGTTCCACACTCAATAGTTCATAGGGTTAAGATCTGGACTATTGTGTGGCCACCGATCCTCATTCCAAAAATCAAAAAACTGTTTCTTGCAACACAGTTAAGTATCTTTAACAGTATGAGGTTTTGAACCATCTTGCTGGCAAGTGAATTTATTTGCCTAAAATTGATGTACCATCTTTTAATGCAACAGCTAATATATCGATCACTGTCAATAGCTACGTTTTCGATAATCACCGTTCGTGTTATTCCGTGATAGCAGACACCTAGTCAAACCATGACACCAGCTGGGAACTATGTTTATCAGTGTGCAGCACCTTTCTCGTCGACTTCATCACGTGTAGCAGCATAAATTCTTTTATTTTGTCTATTATATATGCCATCAGGATCAAAACTTTTTTCATCCGAAAATAAAATTTGTTTTGTCATGGATTGTCGAACGTTTATTTTCGAGTCCATAAACACGAAACGATTTTCTTTTAATCTTATGCTTTTCAGTAAGCTTTATAAACCAAGTCGTTTTTAATTGTACTACGTGATACGTTCAGTTTTTCATTTGCCAGGCGCCGTGCTTAGATTAATTTCTTGTTCGATCTTTCGGATTAAATCCTTTCAACGAACCAACCTTGAACAACCTGGTGGACCTTTTTCATTCGATTGCACCGGTAGCTCTAAGTGATTTTAACTAGCAAAAAAGTTATTCATCTTGAAATCAAACCACGTATGCTTCTGTGAATTTCATTTCCGCTGCAGCTGTCGTTGTACAATTGTCAGTGTCGGTTCTCGGATCTCTTTACTCTTCATTTGAATTTGTTTTGATAATAAACTGTTTTTATCTATAAAAAACAATTGTATATCTATTGCTAGATAATTGAATATTTTTCATAAATAAATAGTACTCGAAACACGTAAAAGCATTTAGTGCAACTTAAGCTGACCTACACGTTAGTCTAGGTACTACTTAGCACGAGTCTAAAATCATTCGATTGGAATTCGAATGGTTTGACTTTTTGCAATCTGATTTAATTGTTTATATCGAACATGTTTCCAACTGATGTCATATGAAAATCTCTTTGTATGCATCAGTGTATAACATAAAGCTTGGTTTATTTTCAACCAAGTCATTTGACTTCTTTCGCATGTAGTTCAAAACAATGGACCAACTAATTATTCTAATACCTCATTCAAACAAGACACAATGAGTAGTCGTACATCAAAATAGAAGATTTCGCTAAATCTGAATGTTAAATTTCACTATGGCAGACACACATTGAAAGTGTTATCTAATTTAGAAAATGAGAAGAAATAGTGAAGACTCGGATGAGGACGAGATACTCGATGGACAAGATCCAGTTATTTCTGAAACACCACAAATCGACAGAAAACATAGATATTTTATCGGCAAAGATTATTCCAATGCGTATGAAAAAGATTTTTGCGAACTTGAGAAATACAGTGAAGGTAATAATTTCTTACTCTTCTGTTGTTTTCCAATGTTTCAATGTGAATTCTATCATAGATTATATCGATCGAAAATCAGTACCTCGCATGCCGTGGCATGACGAAGCACTCGTTGTATTTGGTAAAGCAGCTCGTGATGTTGCAAGACATTTCATTCAACGATGGAATATTCATAAAGTTAGTTTAAGAAAAAACAAGCCCGTTGATCTCAACTTTCGATTTAACTTTTTATTTTCTGTTCAGTGCGAGAAAAAACAGAAGAATGAATCATATACATTTCTATTACCGAAGTCATATGACGACGAGGAGGATTTAACTGTTAAAAACTGGAAGCAGTTTCTTAAAGGTCGACCGTTTCATGTAAATGCACAAGTAAGCGACCGTTGTAAATATTCATGATGAATATTTTCATTCTATTTTACATTTAGTGTGTCCGTTCAGTTGGACCGTGGTCAGCAGGAACAAAAACAACTGAATTCTCTATTCAAAACGCTTACACGCAAATGATTGACGCTTCTAAACATTTTATATACATTGAAGTAGATAAATGCCCCGAATCAAGAGAAGAACATTGTTTTATTTTCTTTCGTATTTTCTACTTAGAATCAGTTTTTTATAACGATCGCTAACGATTCACAAGTTCATAATGAATTAGCTGAAGTTCTCTTTCGACGTATTTTACGAGCACACACGTACGATTTTGTTCACATGTCATAGAAAATTTCAAAAATAGGATTTTCTTTAATTAGACTCAATGAAAAATTTCGTATATATGTTGTTCTTCCTCTATTGCCTGGTTTCGACAGTATCAATGCCGTACAAGCAGTGCTCTACTATATTATGCGTTCAATTACGAAAGGTGATGGCTCGTTATTCAAACGACTTCAAAGTGCAGGTAAACCGCCGATAGTTTATCTTCCATTTAGCAATTTTCATCACTCAGATAGCATTGAGCTTTTAAAAAGATGCACTAAGTGTTTCTCTAGAAAACGAAGTCCTACATATCACGTTCGATAACGTGATTATAATAAAGGCTTACCACAATTTGTACTATTAGACTATGAAACAAAGTGAAAGAAACGCTCCTGATCGTAGCTGCCGAGATCGAGCGGTCATCGGCAAGCAAGGAAAGTGAAAGCATTTATTGAAGAAATTAGAAAAGAATTAAATCGATCGAAAAAGTGTAAGTGTAAAGAAGCAACAACGAGAATTCCGTTTTTAAACGAATAAACGTTCGACATAAACAAAGTTGATCATTTTCAAAATGACAGCAGACGAGTAATCATACGCAGCATGTACGAGCCGATGTCAATCGTAATATTTAAGAAGCATAGTACCGATCTAACTCGGTCTGTGTTCTGGAAGAGTTTCGCGTTTAAGCATTTTCTCACGAGTCAATCAGATGATTCAAATCTCTATATCGGCGATGAAATGTCATCGCTGACGCCGAATCATCGTGCAAAAGTGTTCGTAATCGATTGTATTTATTAGTAAGATGGTTTATAAAGCTTTATGTCAATGATAAATCATAAACAATCGTAGATCGAATGCTTTTCTTTATTCATTAATAATGATCATCGACCATTATATAGTCTTTATTTGAATTGGAAAGGTTCTTGTTTTTCAAACTTACTTATTCAAGCAAAAGAAAGGAACAAAATGACGTCGACGAAGACTCTTATTGACGTACGGGTTTTTGTTTTTCGATGAATACATTTTATTGATCGTCGAAACGATATGCAACGTACTAATACTATTGAATATGTTTGATTATTTAATGCATCACTGGTTACATATTTTCACAAGACGATCAAGTCTGAAGAATATAAAGTAAACGAGATATTTCAAAACTAGTGAATCTCTCTTTCTGTGTTGCGTACCCGTTAAATACAATTAGGAAAGTTTATCATTCATATTAGTATTATTCGTAGGGAATAACCAGAATTCGAATGAGCGAAACTTTCGATTACTATTAAACGAAATAATTATATTTCATTGATGCAATAACTCTGTTTATCTGTTAGAGATGAAGCTTGTTAGAGAAAAACGAATTCTCTTATGGAATGAAATCTGTACGCATGATCAAGATAATTCATAGTGTAGAGAATAAACTTTTATCTTGGTCAGGAATGTCATTTCATGGATTTGTTTGGCTGGCATCTTACGTAAACATACGCATATATATATTTAATGTAATCTGGACGAGCTCTTGTTTTCAAGGTTTTGGACTGAAAAATGAATCTTAGTGTATGTTGAAATTATCGTTCATAATCATGACGAGCGCATTATTTCTCTATTCGAAGAAATTAATGAAAAATTTCATTAAAAAATGTATTTCTAAATTTTTTGTTGTTTAATGTTAAAAACAAAAGTACGATGTGCGAATACAAATGTCTTCACTATTCTAACATATGATTTTAAAACAAAAGACAAATGTTGACTAGTAAATGTTAAAGTCATGCTATCAGTCAAATTGTAGTTGAAATAACATATGAAGTATACAAGTCAAAATTTGAACTAATAACTGTACACGCGAATCGATGACATAACAGTCAACTGTGTGATATTCCTTATGACAAGATTTACTCACGATTCTTCCCAATTTAATTTGTTCTCAACTCGTCTCTGTCTTTTTTTTTCAACCACTCTTAACTCGTCCTTGATTGTCGATCAAATAATATATTGTGTCATAGAGAAAGAACTATTTATTATTAAAGAAAAATAAGATCACATTAAAAGTAAGACTGTATTCATTGTTCTATGTCTTGACTAGTTTCCTTTTCACAACTTTTCCACAGCGAATGACTAATTTTCAATTAGTTATTTCTCTGTTTGTATGCTGTTCGAGTAACCGAGTCGATTGAGCATCAACATTATCACTAACTGTTCTTGTTTTCAGGGTGTTCACAGGTGTTTCTTCGGTAATTCTGTTATTCATTCTGCAATGCTCTCACCAATGAATGTTTTTGTATTACCAATCGATTGACAATGTATGCGGAGATAGTGAACAAATCATTCTTAGATCTTTTGAACATCTTGACAGAGAACTTGTACAACTAAAATCCCGACAATGCCATTAATTCATTGCTTTGTATTCTCTTTTCTTGTAAATTGATATACGTCAGTGTTCAACACAAATCAACGAGATAAAACGTGTTGTGATCAGTATACTAAGGCTCCAGTAGATACTGCTAATCACAACATGTCGAAAAATTAGGTGCCAATTAAGCGAGGGACGAGTTAAGAGTCAAAATTAGGATGAGACGGATCGAGGAGTGACCCATGACAATAATAATAATAGGCTTTAGAATGAGTTGATAAGTAATTCAAAAAAACAACAAAATCTCATGTTAACTTTTACTTTATTATCTAATTTCAAGGCGTTCCACCAAAAGATTACATTAGCTTTTTCGGTATGCGCAATCATGATATTCTTAATGGTAAATTTGTAAGTAGAATGAACTTTCTTAATACAATAACTAAGATATTCGTTGTTCTATTCAGGTAACTGAAATAATATACGTTCATTCGAAATTAATGATCGTCGATGATCACATGGCTATATGTGGAAGTGCAAATATAAATGATCGTTCATTGCTCGGTTCACGTGATAGTGAATTTTGCATGGTTATAAATGATCGTGAGGAAGAAGTCGGTCGCTTCAATGGACAGCCGGTCCGTGTTGGAAAATTTTGTTCAAGCTGGCGTCGAAAGATTTTTGAGTATCTACGATAAAATAAGGACTACATCGATTTCTACAGTATGAGTATTTTCGTGTTTTAGAATGTTGTTAGGCATTCAATTCGAGAACCCAAATAATATTGATATTATCGATCCGGTGTCAGATGAATTTTATTCTTACTTTCGAGATGTCGCAAGAAAAAATACGTTGATTTATGAAGAAGCATTTTCTACAATACCAACTGATCGTATCCGAAAATTCGATCAAATGACGGCCTATGAAAGTGATCTAAAGTTGATAGAGTCTGATCCAATCAAGGTATTCACGAAAATAGATGTTCAATTGAATTTTGAGATAAATATTTTTCTTCGTTTTTTAAGGCACAAGAAAAACTGAAAGGAATTCAAGGTCTTGTTGTTGAATATCCACTTTACTTTCTCGACGAGGAAGACTATTTACCGAGTCTAAAAACACGTGAAGGTAAGAATATTTTCTACCATTATCAATTGTAACTTCAGATCATCAGCAGTCGATTGATCCTAATCATGTGTTCGTTTTCGATCGAGAGACAAAATCGAATAGATCTCGGCCTATTGTGATGATCTCTTATCTTATTTCTTTTTCTTTCAGGCATGGTTCCCGTTGTATTATGGACATAGAGTATTTATTTTTTGTGAATATTACTTTTCAAACTAAAACAACAGTCGAATAACATGCCTGTATTAACATGATATTTTTATTGAACCAAATTATAAGACATTTTAATTTATATTTTCTGTTAAATATGTGCTAATTTTGTGTAAGAACTTTATTTGTATGGTTTTGTATTTTCTATGCCTTTTCTTCCGTTTTATTACTCTGTCTGTTTCTATTCATGTGTTAATTGTTTTTGTGTCCTTTGTTCAATATTTTTCATGTATTTACCTAACTACTCAATAGCATTAATAAATATGCTTACTTGCATTTTGTTATACATTCATAATACTTGATTTCATTTTTAAGAATGAAAACTAGAAATTGAAAGCGTAGAGTTGATCAATGATATTTAACTATCGCTCGCATGAACGTTTTTTTTTACACAAAGCTCATCGTGGATGCTCGTCATTTGTTTTGAACTGTTCCGAATTCAGAGCTTTGACAGAACTTCTGGATTTTATCATCTAAACAGCGTGTTTTGTGGAACTTACGTGTGTTTTCGAAGAATAATAGTGATTCGAAGTTTAAGAGAGAGATCTTTTTCGCTGCTCTCCATCCCAATACAAACGATAGAAACCAATCTATCACTCTATTTCACACATTGCAGTCGAGTACTTTATTATTGTAATATATCACAGCTTTATGTATCGTTTATGGCAATGCCAGTAGTACGAAAAATGTTCAAATAAATAAAACTTTTGATGCGCATCAAAACAACACAATACAAGAAAAGTTCATGATATTGTATTTTCTATTAGTGTTATACAGCTATTGATATCTGAGTTTCACATTTTAGCCTCAAAAGGGGCTGCGCTAACAAGCTTTTTTTCTGACACAACGTCACTCCGCATATTTACGAGTATTACTTTATGACGTGAATATACAATCCTCAATCAATTCTATATTCTTGATTGCCTTGCCATGTGTTTTCTTCCCTAACGCAACGTTTATGATCTTCTGTTTTTCTTGAAAGAATTTTATCGGAATCGAACTTGTGAAACATTGAATTACAAAGGAATGATGAATAATCGAATTTTAAGACGCCACAAAAGTGAAACATCAGAAATTTTCATGCACCTGCAGACTTAAAGACGACCGTTTAGATAATTTCATAAACCAAAGAAATATTCGATCTCTTCGTTGTTTTTGTTTTGTTAGCAAACTGTCCTCTGTTATCAAATCGTATCTTTTAACAAATTCAAGACCGAGTGTTGCAAAAAGTGAGAAACTTCAAATCGTTTCATATGATCTTCCTCCTAACGGTAATAGTCTACGAGTGGGCAGAAATCTTATAGTTCACTTGTCCATGTATAAATAAAGTACTTGATAGCGATAAAATTCATTGATGATAATGTAGCAACAATTGAACTGATTATAAACATCGAACTAGTTACGATCGATAGAACAATATTAACCTTCGACTTAGTAACGATTTTTTATCGAAACGCGAGACCAAAGAACTGATCGTTCAACATAATGATCATTGTGTGATAATTAATTATTCGTCTCAAATCAAATTCAATTAAGAAAGAGTTCACAAAAAACACGATAGTATCTAATGAGAAGAAAAATTGAAACTTTACAGAGAGGCACTTGGATCAAACAGTGTTCGTGATTCATTTGTCATCATCGACATGAATATGTCAAAAACTACTATTTCTTCTATTGTAAAACTAGGATTATTTATTGCTACGTAAAACATCTCAATGTATTTTGGAGTCGTTGCTTTTCTTTGAATAGTAGATCAAGTTGTATGTTCGTCTTCTTTCCTCGTTGGCGAACAAACTAGAGATTACTCATTAACGTGATCCTTTCCATAAAATCTTAGCCATTGAATCGAGCCTCAAGTCAAGAAAGTAAATGTAATAGACGAATTTATCGAGTTCGTAACATGATGAAAGCACAGATACCAACAGATTTCGTTGCTCGTCTAGGCCAGTCAGAGAATAAGAAGATTTCATTGACACGAAGGAATTGATATCAGATACATCTACGTAGACGTACTTATCAGTATTTGCCCATCTTCATGGTCAATTAACAGTTCCATTAGGATAATCTTCGTAATTAGAAAAAATGAAGCCTTCCATCATGGAAGAAACGGAAAAGTAATATGTCCCTTAGCTGCATTTATTCATATACCCATAGGAATAATTCTTATTTTTTTTTCTGTTCATTTCGTTTTGATGTTGCTTGAAAAAGGAAACAACACATACTACATTCGTCGATAAATATCTATCGATTTCCATACGACACTTCTACATGTCTTATAGTTGATGTCGTGCAATGATCGATAATGTTTCGAAGTACAAAAAGGTGCCAGTTTTGTTTTAGTTACAGTTTGATGAAAATCAATTATTCGTAGAGTCGATCGAAAGAGGAAAAAATGTTTTCCTTTCCATCTGATATTTATAATCGATTAATTTCAAACATCAAGTTTTTTCTTTAATTATACACTAAACTGAAACTTGAGAATATTTTTGTATCAAATTTTGTTCAAAATCACAAATTAGTCATTAAGATGGACTTCAGCCACGATGAAATCGTTGTACATCGATTATATAGCTCGAAAACAAATATATATTCACTACTTTTCAGATTCATTAACCTAGAAATTAAATGCCTCTCTCTAGATATTGATTTAAAATTTTCGAACTCTTTTCGCTCCATATTTTTCTATTGAAATTTACTGAAAAGAAAAAATAAATCCCTTGTATTTTTTCGCATTCTAAGATGCTTACTTGTAGAGTATTTCTATCTAGAGAAAAAAAAACCTCATTGTAAATTATGCATAGTTGTATATAAATCGTTTAAGTTATCAACGAGCATTATTATAAAATTTCATATATCTCTTGTCGCTGCAGTCAATGTTACTAATAACCTTGAAAACAATAAGTAGTTTTCTGTTTCTTGTACTTGGCCATGTGCAACGTGAAACTCTGTTTTGTAATGAAGATATGTTAATTGGATCTTGTGAATATTAACATAATCGTATGACGATTAATAAATTGCGCAGCATCGTACTTGTTTTCATTGACAAACAAACTAATTTTCTGTCATTCATCATTTTTCACAGCTAAAAATCTATCCTAAAGTTTTTTGCTTTCGCACTGATGCATATATATTGAATAGAATAATGTAAAATAAATAAACAGAATATCTCATATACGATATCTAACGGCGATATTTATGGTCTTGTTTTTCTTGTATAAGCTGTTGATTGTTTCATAAATCAAGAATAACAAAATCAAGCGTACAGACTCTGATTGAGTTCTTTCGACATAAAACTAGTCAATAAATATCCCCATAGAAACGTTGACTTCAAAAACAAAATCTCTTTCTATCAACGAAAAGCACAGAGCACAAGATCACCTCACGTTAACAAATGAATTCCGATATCGTACCAATGACAACAAACACTACCTAAAACACTCTTGTATGTTCTTCACACTTGAGCAGTCAACAATATTGTTCAGAGAGCAAAATTTCTGTGAAAAAACGTTCTCATCAAAATAGGATAAAAATTTTATTTTCCTAGCTTGAAAATCATTGCATTTGTATCGATACAATTAGTTCTAAATGTACTTAGGAATCACTTCTTGCGAAATTCAATCGTGTCATGTAATCAATTAGTGAATGTTAACTACGGAATTAATCTCAATGCGTAAAACTTCTTTTTTAGATGTTGTACAACAAATCACATAGAACGAACGGAAGTTTTGTTTTCTTGCATATTATTCTGACATATAATATCGTCACGATGTCTGGAAAATATCTGAATATCAAAATAAGTTTAACGAAAATTTCTCGTTCTATGTTAATTAAAAGAGAAATAAAAATGAACTTCAAATTTCATTATTTTTCTCCTTTTGATATCCGAGCTGACTGCGAACTATTTCGATAAAAAAACAAGGAAAAGTCGATGTTATGTGTAGAATCGACTTCGAATGAGTTTAGAGATCAGATAAAAGTAGGTCAATTGAATTTTTAATTGAAAAAACGATTCGCTTGAAAAGAAAAAAAAGAGAACATCTCGTCAATCACAAACATGTTTCATTGTAACAACACGATATACGAACGAAATTGGTTATTTGATTCTAATGGAATATTGTTTTTCTGTCCATATCACTGAAATTAATGTGTTTACAATTCATGGTTACTTAGCGAAATAAGAATCGATTTCTTGACAAGACTTTTAACACATTAGATAATATGTTGACGAAGGTCTTTTGTAAATCTCGTCGCATAGAAAACAGAAGAGATCGTTCACCGTGTCGCCTGTTTTATAAATCTATCAGACACAAGAAAGGCAAACATGATCCATCAACATCTTCAGTTCTAACGAATTACAACACGTCAAGTAGAACAAGTCAGATGAATCAATCAATCTATTGTCGACATCATCGCATTACTTAAGCAATAAATTATCTTGAAACAAGAGCTAAAGATTATCATGAGTAACATGGAACAATTCGATAAACTATAAAAAAAGAAAAGAAAATTTGTTTCAATAGATTATAATGTACACTAGCACGAAGTAAAAGATCGTTATCAATCAATCATCATGATATATGATTTGTGCAAATGGCAAGTTTCATCTGTTGTTTAGTTTTTTCGTACGTCGAATTGAAACCGTTGGAATCAGGAAATCTTTTATTCGATGAAGGAAATGATATGAATGTATTCTATTGACTAAAATTTAAAATAATATTTATCTTACACTTCAATCACGACTATGCTGAATGTCTTTATTTGCAGAAGCCATCTCTATCAATAGTCTCTTTTTCTAGTTTATAACTTCTATTTATCTATGCAATTGTCATCGATGCTATTCTATTGACAAATCATCGCCTTTCTAATTCATACATCTGACCTTCCTTCTCTTTGTTCATTCGACAAAGGACGCGAAACAACAAAACAGACAGTCAGAATACAAAATTGAAATAGATTGTCACAATCGCCTTTCTCATCAAATATGCAATTCGACATGTTCCTTTTAACGTACAAATGATTTTTGTCATGCATGCACGAGGAGAAGATACAGTTCGAATAACAAAGAAATCAAAATGAAAATTACAAGTTAATGTTGAAAACTGTTCGATTATGAATACACGATCATTGATTTGCGGCAAAGTTCAAGTATAGATCGTAAAAAAACACAAAGAAATGAATTGTGTCAGCAAATGAATGAGTCATAATAATTAAGCGATCAAGTGAACAATATGACCTTTACTTGAAAATAAAATTTTCATTAATATTATCCTACGTAAATAATCGCCCTGTTGTATTCATTTTCAATTCACCTGTTATCATTTCGACATGTGTATGAGTCAGTGAGAGAGGAAGAAATAGAGAGAAAAGAATTGACATATTGAAAACATACGTTAAACAACAGAAAAGAATGACGTCCCACATTCTCTCATATGAGCAGATTGAAGTAAGAGTACATCTTCATATTTCTCTTGTCTCCAGTGCCTTGTTATCTTATTAGTTTGATGCGTGCACGCGCAGTTATTTCCCATAAATCACATTCTCATGTAGACTTATATTGATGGCAGATTGGGTTGGGTATACACACACTTGCTTGCTCTTGTCTATCTCTCTCTCGTCATGCGTCTCCATCATTTTTATAGGTTCCAATCATCAGTCGACCATCTGGATAGAGACTCATCATATTTGTGTGCGCGTGTGTGTATATATATATGTTTATCTAACGCAAGTTTTCTATCATATCTCGTGTTTTCTATATTTAAATCACATCGATATTCTTGCGTTCATTGTAAGTCGATGATTAATTTCTGATGTACTAAAGAAAACAAACATTCTCATACATGTTATTAGATAGATGTTTACAAAACGTTTGAATACTTGTGAAAAAAGATTAGAACACACGAACTAAATCTGAACATTATCATTTTCGTACAGATTTATTCATGTTAATCCTTCTGTTTTGTTCTTTATCTCGTTCGTAAGGTGTCTTCATTTATACATTAGATTTTCTTTATTATTATTTGTCGTCTTACTCTCAAGACATTTCTGTCATCAACATGGTTGCCCGTTCGGTAAGTCGGTTCGTTTCCTTTTTGTATCATTTATGTAAATAACATATCCGGTAAAAGAGATAGAAAGTATGGTCATAAGAGTGGTTGATTAGGTGATGATCAAAGCAAAATAAGGGAATAAGCGCGGAGATACAAGAGACTTGTAAATTGACTCGAGAGTACTTGTCGTTTCTTGTTGCAAATTGATGATAGCCGAAGGCAATCCAAGCAAAAAAAAAGGAAAAAAAGAGTAGAACGAAACAGAATTAATAACTACTACTGTCGCTGTTAGAGTCGGCTGATAATATGTATTAAAAGTAAGGTGTTAGATGAAACATATGCTTCGTAGATAGAAACAATCAATGCTAGTGTTCAACTATGAAAAATAATGACTTGTCAAAGAAATTTTCTTTCATCAAAGAAAGCGGTTAGTTCGTTGTTGTTGTTTTTATTTTATTTATATGTATTGTGATAACAATGTCAAGGTTGTAAAGAATAATAATAAATAAGCGCGAAACATTGTATCGTTTGTTTTTTGTTTCATCTAATCGATTTTTTTCTGCTTTGTACGTATTGATTGATCGAAATTCATTTTCTCGACTCGATATAAACACAAATGGTTAAACAAAATCCGTCCAAGAAATCAAAGCAATCACACAAGCCGAATCATAAGAATGATGGCACTCCGAAAAATACGCAAGCTCGTGGTAAACGAGAGCCAAGTGCATATCTTATATTTTGTTCTGAACAACGAGCACATCGAAAAAATGATTTTGAAAAAATGAAACCGAAAGAAGTCATGCAATATTTAGGAGCTGAATGGCGAAAATTATCTTCACAACAAAAAGATGCCTATAAAGCTAAAGCTCCGAATAAAATGCATCATGACACGACCAATAAAGATGAAGCGAAATCACAAAAAAGTCAAGCACAATCAAAAGCTGCTACAAAAACAAAAGGCAAAACTGTTCATGATGCATCGTGCACGAAAAGTGCTTCAAAAAAGATGACGACATCGCAAAAAATAAAAAGCACGAACACAAAATCAGCTAGTCGAAAATTAACTAATAATCAAGATACGGATGTTAATTCATCTGAATAAGTTCTATGTAAACTACTATATTGATAGATATTTATTCTTTCTCGACATTTCTATTGAATACAATTTATGAATTGGCGGCGTATACGGAAACAAATAAAAAGTCATTTTCTTTGGTTCGTTCGTTTGTGTTGTTTTTTTAATTTGAACGCAATCTTTTCTACTTTACTTTTTATAATGCTCTTCCTTGTTCTTCTGAAATAATAATATAGTAGACAATCCGATTAGTCACATAGCTTGACTCACTCTCTAGTCTACCGATCGTTCGTGCATATATTATTCTGCTTCGAGCGCATGTGAATCAAGAAAAATAATTGACTTTATGCCCTATGACTGTTACTTCTTCTTTTTTTTCTTATTACAGAGCAAAAAGAAAACTTTGTTGAACTAGTTCCATTGGGACAGTGAACATTGATAATCGTTGTTAAACACGCGACATACACGAAGCTTTTACCAAAATGAGGTCGTGCTCTTTGTCATATCGAATTGAGTACACACATGTTGGAATTTACACGACGAAAAGACACAGAGAAAGAAATAAGAAGATAACAAGCAAGCTTCTCTGTCGTCTTCTTCCCATTTCTGTTTTTTTATTATTGTATAGAAGAGGAGAGCTCCTCCGTTGTTCTCGATTGGTGCTTGTCACCGATTGGATGTAACCATCTCAAACTATTCTTTTTTTTTCTCGATTTTTTTCTGGTACGCTCTTTAGTATTTCGTCATGGGCAAAATATTCTATGGCGTGTTGTAAACCAAAGAGAAAAGAAGAAAAAAAACGATGTGAGCGACAGAAACGGCGATTGCAGTAAAACAAAAAATAAGCAGTGGCAGTGGCAGCAGAAGTAAGAGAATTGAGGAGGCATTTTAGAGCTAGGAAAGAGGCGAGCGAGTTTTTTTTTTCTTTCTTTTTGAATCATGTCGGGTGTTACTAATATTAGTGATACTAATTCTACTGATGTATCGAGTAAAACAACAGAAAGACTTTTATATAATCATCCGATATTGAATAATCAAGTGAAAAATGTAAGTAAAAAAATACCAGTTTTCAATTTTCGAGTTAATCAGGAAAAAGAAAATGCGATCAGAATGCGCAAATAAAATTCATATCAGTGACTGAACTGATAAGAGACGATGACAACATCTATCATTCTGACGTGAACATATGGAATATGTTTGATATAACGGAACTAAAATAGACAAGCGAACTATGAATTAATAATTAGATTTTATTTTCTTTTCAATCCGTTCATAATCATTTGCTGAAGTAGTGAATCACGATGTGTTGTAGCTAGTCTCAAGTGTGTCCTTTCGAGTAGTGTATCGAATCAGGTAGAAATATAGGTACATAAGTATGTGTACACCTATATTATGTTGAGTCGATCTAATTTCAATGTCTAAACAAATCTACTGAGTAAAGAGAAAAAGAAATAGAGGGATGGCGAGAGAGAAACTAACCAGTTGAATCACAGACACATGTGAATTTTCTTTCTGATCTGTCCTCTCCTCGAGCAAACGAATAGTGTATGTTTGTTTTTCTACTTCGATGCTCTATGGATGCCGCCGTCACATCCATCATGCATGATGATGACTTGAATAGAACATACCGATTGTAAATCATTTCTGCTTAATTTATTTAGCGTAGAAATGTTTATTATGTATTGATTCGATATCCAATTTTGTTGCTCAGCATGTGGCGGATGATAACTTGCTAACTTTATACATATTCATACGGACATATATTCTTGTTCTTTTTTTTTCTTCTTTCTTTCATTTTTTGATAGCCAATGAATCTCCAACGACAAGAAATCAAGGATCGTTTGAGTGCTTCACCGCATGATAAAAATATCGTCGATTTAGATGAAATCATTGAAAAATGGGTAAGTTATAAAACAATCTCATATCGCTTGTACATTCTCAATGACGAACTAGAGAACACAGCAGGTTAAGAATCAATGTAACTGTGTATATAGCTCATAGATTGAATATGATAAGAATGACGTCACAGATTAGAAAATATTTCTCTTTTGAAAATGAACAGAAAGAGAAAAGAAATTCATCATACTATACGCTTTTCTTTCACACTGAAAGGAAGTGCACTTTCAGCAAGTCTTTAATAACAAAAACAATCGTCGTCTGTCAAGTTTACGGCATGACTAACGTAATACTAATATTCTATGAGCAATAAAAGATATTAATAGTGTGTCAAAATAACATGGTCACCTTTTGAAAAATCATCACAATGGTTTCAATTGGAAAAGAAATGAAAGTAATCATGTGTATTTACATAAGGCTCATTCTCTCTTTTTTCTTGTCTATTGCATACACATTTAACTAATGCTATGATTGATATTAAGAGTAGATCGATTGTATTATGTTGAAGTTGAGAGAAATCATGCTTAGACACAAAATTCGTCCGGTCAGGGAAATGATTAAGGACAAGTATTTCTCTCGTGTCAGTAGAGGTTTTTTCTAAGCATGAGATTAAACACGTTCAGAGGTACAGCATAAGAACGTGCTGAGAGAGAGAGAGAGAGAGCATTGAATTCATCCTAATTTCTTTTCACATCGAGATCTCTAGTCGGTACTGTTGTTGGAATCTAAATAATGATTAGATTTTCTCTTCTGTTTTCGTATATTCATCAAAGAAAGTCGATGATAAGTAATTCCCACGAGAAGAATCAAGAATGCATATGTTCTAAGTTAATCAGAAAAGAATTTTGGTCTATCAAATCGTATTGTTTATCTTGTGAAAGGTATGGAAAATGTGGGAGTTATCAAAACGTACACGAGAAGATTCGAAATATCGTCGTGAAGAACTCGATGTTAAATTGAATTGGAAACGCGTTAATTTTTGGCAATCAGACGCTGTTTTTAATCGCCCAGGACAATTACGCATGCCGAAATCTCAAATATTGTTTCGTACACATTTCTCAAACAATACTGAAAGCGAACAAGAATATTCACTACGTGCTGAACGTTCAACAATAACAACGTTGAATTTTTCATTTGTCCGTGGTTTTACGAAAGAAAAAGAAGGTTGTGTCACATTTAAATTGCCGAATGAAGTTTTAGAAGTTGGCGGAGGTCTTCGACACGAACAACGTGTTGATTATGGCAAAGATTCAACATTCGAAACACAAATGACATGGTCAGCTGATTCAGCTATTCGTGTTGCACCACATTCAAAAGCGAATGCCGAGTAAAGATTGTCTTGTTTTCTTTTTCTCGCGTCCTATGATGGATTTAATTTGGTTTTTTTATTTTAAGATTATGTATTACTGAAGAAGAATATTCAGCTGATTTTTCTGTAGAAATACGTTTCAGTGGTAGAATATCAGCGATGATTAGCACGCGAGCAAATGCAGGTAGCTATTATAAATACATAGAAGGTGACTTGGCAACAATATTTGGCGAATTATTACGTACTGGTGGTATTGGCGTAAGTTCAGGTCAATTTGAAGTTCACGAACAAACACAAACTGTTCGAACAGTAATGACGGGAAAATGTGCATTTCGATATGGAATCGAACAGCATGTTAATGTTGAACAAGAAAGATTATCACATTCGTCTTCATCATCAACAAGATTGAACGACGTACCGCCGAAATATCGGCCACTTTTTCTATCGAATAATGCACATTAAAAGAACTCGTGGCTTTTTTTATTCTATTGTTGTAGTCACTGTGCTCTACTTTTATTGTATATGAACATGTCCGGTTTATCTTTTTAGCCGAAATCTAAAATATCTATAATACGCTGTATCCTCTTCACTTTAAATCTCGATGTTTATAATCGATCAGTGAAAGAAAAGAAACATTGCTCAAGTACCGACGAGTTAAAATAAGCAGTGTCGACTAGGCTGACAACAGAATAAACAATCCAAGGTCTCGAAGCATTTTCGAGTTCAGAGTCAATGTTTCAGGTAGGATTCACTGGATACCTTTGACAAAGCGTCTAACCTCATGGAATTTATGTCGACGTACGTTGTTTGTGTTAACCATTGAACGTACGCCTGTTCAATCCATCAATCTAATTTCCATTTCAAATATAAGAATCAGTGTAAAACAACTCTTGATGAAAGAGATCAATTTCATGTCGTTTTAGAACATTTTTAGATTTAATTTTTCTCCTTATTCTATTAGTTCATATGTAGGAAACGTAGTTTCATCGTGCTGCATATATTTCGAATGTAATATTCACGAGAGACAGACAGAATCGTTAAAAGTTTTCGTTTACACTTCATTTAATATTCGTTTCTTTACTTTTTTTTTGTGGTGAAAAGCAATTATATGTCATATAAAATAGTTACTTATTGATTATGTCAGAAGCCGCATTGATAATTACTGAAATCGAATATTAAATTGTATTTTTGGATTCAAATCAACGGATAATTATGTCGTTAGTTAAGAAACATTGAAAAAAAAATAAATGTTAGACGAACTTCGGTCATTTGTCAGATTTTTATCTTCAAAATCGTGTAATTTTATCGAGAATTGCAACTAGAGGTGTAAGCCATACGAATGCGCCATTACCGACGCTAAATTGTCAGGAAGTTCAGAAGCTCCGACGCCGAAATGTAATATAAATTAAAGATTCTCAGATTCCACCACTGTATGACATGACACAAAAAACTAGTTTTTGACAATGTTCGACATCAGATCAACTTCTTTTGGATACGTTCGTTCGATAGAAAAACTGAAAAATCTTCTTTTCAATGACATTGAGTAATTTTAAATTGATTGAAATTAATCTAAATCTATCTTCCAAGTTGAATAGCAAGTTTAAACTAGCTCAATCAAAGAACGATTCAATTTTATCTAGTTCAGTGAAATGTATTTTCTCTTCATGAAAACTGCCCCATGTGTTGTGACATCATGGTCAAGCGATGTATTTACCATTTTCTATGTGTAGAAATCTAAGAAAACTTTCAAAAGATTCAAGTTTCACAACAAAGATATGTGATCAAGAGAGAAATAGAAGAGTTTAATCGCGTGAATTCCCGATATTGTAGTGGAGTCGTCAAATATAGAATATTTTCTTTTCCATGTATTACAAGTTGAGTACTCAATTAAGAACTCATTAAATAAACAAGCACCAAATGAAATACTCATCTAATTAGCACTAATTAAGGTCATATATCATTCAATTACAACTAAATTAAGTCAGAACTCACGGCATTATTACTGATTTTGATCTGTCATAAGTTTACGTTCATTTATTGGATAAGTAATAGATATTAAATAGAGGTAATTATATGATTAATTAGTTCTAATTAGATGCGTACGCCAATTATTATTACTAGTTAGGTGAATAATCAACTTGTGATACATGGAGGAGAAAATGTACAAAATTATACTTCTGAGAAGTACAGGAGTTTAGTGAAGTGTCGGAGTCCTTGAGTCCGCTATTTTCTTCTTCCATGAGATAGACATGTTTTACGATTATCGTGATTGAAATCGATTAGATGTTGAATAATCTTCTTTACACTACACTTAGATGAGATCGTTTTGTTTTACACAGGTGGAATTGTTTATCAGTCAGGACTCAACTATTATTTTCTATTGCTTTGCTTTCAAAAAATAGTGAAACGAAGCAAAAAAAAAACAAACAAGAGATCTCATCGAAAACGTCCAGCACTCACCTCTGTGAATGAGAAAAAGAAACATTTTTTACAGCCGTTGCCGATCGACTCATCGACTTACACCGCTAATTGCAACGAGTTCTTAATGTATTTCAACGCAAAAGCCTTCTGATTTGATTTTCATTTCTACTATGAACTTTCTAAATAGTAGAAATGTAGCCCCCGTATTTAAGTGTGTCTCTTCTCTCTTGTTGCTGTTGTTCTATTTCAATGAATTTTCGTTTGTGTTACATTCTTGTGTCAAGTGTTTTGAAACTGAATCCCAACTGCTAAAACTTTGGCATTGTTGTACTTTAAAGTGTATCGTATTAATAAATTAAAGAATATGTTCAGCGAAGGAATCAATCATGATTTAATGCATCAGATTTTGATGATTATCTATATTGATAGTCAAATTTAGAAGTAAAACATATCTTCAACACGACTTATGTTCAATGGATAATTATTAGCGGTATTTTCAACTCTAACTTTCAGTAATATGTTTGACTTTCAGTTTTGATTAGTCAATGACTGTGATTGATGTTGCTCAGAAGTAACATTTCAAAAAATATGTTTCCGGATAAATTGAGTGTATACTCATCTTTCAATAACGATGAAGTTATAGAACGTGGAGACTTCGAATGCTTTCTTGTTCTTATATAGTGATGATATTTTAATCGTCAACGTTGACAGTCTCTAGGTCGTTGAACTATTTACAATAGTGATCATGAAATCGAAAAATTTCCCTGTATCGTCTGCATGCTAATGTTACCGACTTTTTTCTATTGTGAAATGACAAGACTTGGTCATGGTTTATAATCTCACAGTAATTGAGTCTAGAAAGAATTCACTTACTATTATTCATTTTCAAGAATAAGACACGTGTGTATTTCTTTTAACCCTTTCCAGCCGGCTTACAGAAGCCTGATAGTAACAAAACGTTCTTCTGTTGCTCTACCACGTAGATAGCAAGCGTGCATTTTTCGGAATCAAAAAGTGTTTCTGTACCCAATGGTTGTTTGTTGTCAGTTGGCAACAACTGGCCGTAACGGGTCAACATTGTTGGAAAATTCATTTTTCGAGTTCGGTGATCCAAATGCAATATTCTGTATCCCTTCTTTTATTCATAAACTTTATGCATGAAATAAATGATTCGAATGTACATATGTACCGTGCTTTTACACGGCCTTTTCCAACTTGAAATATAGTTTATCGCGGAAAAACTCAAATACACAAGTCTTCAGTGTGTGATGACTAGGTGAAGTTTGGTGTTTTTTTTTATGTTGGTATAAACTTCCTCCATCTGGATTCACATCCGCATTCAAATTAATTAAGACTTTGTATACCATACATGTAGAATTACGACTCTTGCGTAGTGGAATCTCTCGGCGAAAAAGTATATTTCAAGTTGACAAAAAGCCATGTAAAAGCACTGTATATACGTTTGAATCATTTCTTTCGTGCATAAACTTTATGAATAAACGAACAGACACAGAATATTACATTTGGATGATCAAACTCGAAAAATGAATTTTCCAACAATTTTGACCCGTTACAGTCGGCTGTTGCCAAATGGCAACATCTATAACTTCTATGGCCCTGATTTACTGATAAAGCCTTCTTAATATTGCAATGTCGAACACATCTAAAATGCAAAATTTACCGCTAATGACTACCCGGTATTGAATGAGTAGTTTATTGTTCACGAGATCGGTGTTTATGGTTGAGTATGGCTTCTATGGGATGCTGTAGATAGATTCAGTCATGTTCTCAGCGAAAGGTTCCTTCTTGTGCTGGAAACCATGAGTGTATTCAGAAATGTGTCGCAGTATTTATCGAATTGTAAAAACTTTCTATATCTTTACTACGAGTAAGTCATTCTGGAAATATTGGCAAAATGTTGCCAAATGGCAATATCCGGTCGGAAAGGGTTAATAACTGTTGACAAGAATGTGATGGAAGGGGTTGGTTTTTACCTTTACAACAAGCACGTTCAGGATCATCGATCTATCAGATGATGAAGAGATATCAACAGTTTTTTAGGGAATTTCTAGGGGATCGTTGGAAAACAGATAACTTGTAAGTGAAACCGCATCTTGTGAACTGTCGGAGAAAAATGTCTACGTTTTGAAAATTCAATGTCTGTTGAAGGAAGCATTCTTTAAAATAAGTTGATTTTCAAATGTGCATATGCACCGTAGTCTGCTCTTTCCAGAGGCCAAAGCCGTACCTTTCTATCATGTTCTTGTCAAAAGTTAATTCAAAAAAAAACACACCTCCTCTTTTTTGAAATCGATAATAGTCATGGTGAAAATTTCTCGGCTATTTCAAATGGCACAGAACGAAGACTTATTTGAAAGTGCAGTCAACACTTGCTGCTACAACTTAACATGGTTCGGTTTTTGATATTTTCTCTGGTTTTAATTTTCAGGTAAACTTCTCCGACGGCAAAATTCCGACGAAATAGAACGAGGAACAGATCGAAAGTTCGAGCTCTGTTAAGTTTTAAAGATGATTTTTATTTACAGTTTGATAGAAACCCTAGCTTTTTCTAGCGCTACGTTTTGTGAAGAAATATGGTTCACACAAAAATTTTAAAATCAAAAACTTCTACTTTGATAAAAACAGAAAATGCAGACTTTCTGCTACGTAAACTTATATAAAAAGAATTCGGTAGTCATTTCTCATAGATCCATGATTAGAATGAAGGGTGTGGCTGTGGGTGTGTCAGTGCTGTACATATGCATATACGCACCCTTTTGACACACCTACTTCGACACACAGACACCCTTCCGGAATTGGTTCAATGTAAGAATATTTTTCTTTTTTCAGAATAATTCAACGAACCTTTCAAACAGTAAACAATCGAGTCGATTTATTAAAAAGAAACATAAGTCTATCCTCTCAATAGCATGATGTCGAAGAGAGTTAGTTAGTTTATTTGGTTATAATATCTTTTCGATGTTGTTAGTAATGTTCATAACCAGAAAAAGCAAGAGAATCTATGATTCATATTCAAAATTTCAACTTTTTTCTTCGAAATATTTCTCTCTATCAGTAAGTTCTGTATTGATCGCTAGAGGTGAACCTACGGCAAAGAATCAACGATGAAAAGAAATGTTCTTTGCTTATTAGTAAATCTGGCAAAACTTTTTAAATTTCAACCTAAGATTAGCTAAATAAATTGAACGCCAACCATAGTTAATCATCGTACAATAGAGAACAGAGAAAATAGAATGATATCATTGCACATACTTCGCATCATTTCAATGGAATCATTAGATGATTCTCAAGTAATCTGTTAATTAATTAAGACAAATATCATAGATTGTCCTTCCGATACTCGTCTAGAGAAAAACGGGACCTTGCACATATAATTATAGTTATGTATCGTTTTATTAAGCGAAGATTTTAGTTAAATATCCGTCATTATTTAGTTGAGTTCTCGTCTTCATTGACAATTCAAAATTTAATCTCTCAACCAAGAGGACAACATGAGATGGTTGCACGTTTAGTGTCCTTCGAAAGAAACAACTCGTCATGACATTATCCTAACGTTTTATCATCATGATGAGAAGCTGTGTTATAAGAAGCGTATCATCGCATGCAATGTCATTCATAATTTGTCCATTGAATGCTTTCAAATCTGATGACAAAGCGACTGTAGCTCAATGTAACTATCAAACAACGACAAGGCCACGCTTACTATTTAATGTGCATCAATCGAACATTGGTTTTCATTCAACGTTTTATCACTTTGATATACAAAACGATTGTCATTGGCTCTGCATTATTCGTTCATCATCTGTATGATTTACTCATAGTTATTTCGATTCATTGCAAGAATTACATCCATGACAATAAACAAATTACTAATAACGCATCTAGTTTTCCTACAAGAATACAAAACCAATACATGAAACAGTGCAACATAGCTTGTTCGTATATATTCAATGTCTTTATATGATAGTGTCGTTCACAATGAATATAATTGTGTTTTAACTTCAATTTTGAAGGTTCTAAACAAGTGATAGAAGGTGTGAGAGATGGAATAGTTAGCGGTTTCTTCATTCCCATAGACAGTCGATCAGTTGATTTCGATTGTGATTTTTATTGATTGATCGATTAAATTTCGAGATATCATACGTTTGAATATGTCAAGGACACCGATAGTCAAAAGATAAATGAAGTTTTAATATAACATGCAAAACATAAAGTAATGTTGCCCAGTGAAATAATCAATCGACAATTACTTTTACTTGTACATAGACTATGAAGATTAATAGACGAGATATCAATTCTTATAAGAACACACAAAAATTTCCCAAAACATAATTATGAAACAATATTAAATTGAGTGATTCATGTCATTGAAAAGAATATGTTCGTTGCATCGAAATAATCATCGTTCATCTTGGAAAACCAGTCGTTTGTGTTTCCTTCCAGACTACGAACAACAGCAACAAACATTTTCTTACCGAGAAATACCATTCCTAATCTATTGAACAACTATCAACATTTCGACGAGTATTCTATAAGTAAACTAGTGTTGATCGTTGGAGCGGTTTCCGTTGTAAATTCTATCATATTGATGATATATATATGTAAATCATTGCATTCGATCCTTTATTTTCAGAATACAAAAAATCACAGCTACTCAGCCGTGTTGTCTTAAATTCTCTTTACGTTCTAGGTCAAGGAGAATAAGTAGAAAGAGAATGTAAACAAAAAAGTAAGAAACGATTTCGCATAAAAGTGAAGATATCAAGGTAATCCTAATAAGACAATCGTAGTAAGAAAGAATCTATATGAAAGTGAGAGCGTTGTAATAGTGACAATATTTTGAATACAAGGACAAAACAACAGTAGCGATATGCACGAGAAAATCAGAGAAACAGTAAGAAGTATATTATTCGTTACGATGCTGACGATTGTTACTGTGCTCTTTAGGGATCAGCGGAGTGCGTTAAAATCATTAGTTCTATACGAGTTCTTCCGTGCATGACAATTAAAATGATGCTTCTGCCTTTCATAGTTTGTTCACTCATATATTTCATGTTTTGTGATAACGATAGATGTAAGCGATAAAAAAGTATCCCTCGACGAAGAGTTCTTATTACTTGATCGTTAGAAACATCGCATTTTCTAGATACTTTTCTATTCATATTTGCGATATCAGAATGGTGTTGATTAAAGAAGAAAAAACAAAACGTCGCCATCTTGTTAACAGTCTTTGATAGATTCAATTCATATGCTTAGAATAGATGCAGCTCAACATGAGAAGTAACCAGTGGCTTTTGAAATTGCTCATCGGATTACAATTAACCTATCGTTAAAATATGTTTTTCTCATCGCCAGTCAGTATTGTTCTGATCTCTCTCGCAGCAACAATTCTTCATTGATAGAAAGTTTCGAACTGTTAGTGATACTGTAGATTTTGAACACGTGTTCTATTTCAACGTAGTCATCTATCGATAGTATCACTTCGTATCTAGTTGACCGATAACAATGGTGATGCATATTGACTTGACATTGCATTAAAAGCGTTCATATTTTTATGCTGCCTTATCTAATGAAAATCTGAGTGTTTGACGAGTGAAAAACAAAATTCGAACTGCCGATTCAATATCATTTTATTCCCGAAACGAAGACTAGAGTCGCATCAGTAACCGTATTGTTTCTTTGCTTTGATCACGTGCTATTATCAACGGTGTAGTTCATTGAAAAACAAATATTGATTTCGTTTTGTTCATTTCCAACAAGAAAATATCTATATTGATATTTATTCTAACCGTTAGAAGTTCACACAATTAATTTCATTTTACATTTATTGCTTTGAATATTCGATTGAAATGTGTCAGTGGAATACAAAAAACGTTTTAATTCTTAAATAAATATTTGATTTCGAAATCTTGAATGTAAATTGAAATCTGATTACAGCGTGTGATTCTTAATATGTATTCGATTTTTTTTTCTCCTTTTCTGGACATGACTAAATAGATAAATTTCTTACATGACTTGCCGATTTCATCAGCAGATAGTTACATTCCCATCGGTGGATACTAGTGTTTGACTCTCGTGTTGTGCATTGTAAAACGATAAGAGACCGGCCAATCTTGTCCGTATGCATTCAAACTTCGAACATAATTGAAACACAGACAACAGTATGTATAGAAGAAAAGATAATTTTGGTAACTTCAGATAACGAATAACAATATGTTGCCTCTGTTAGAGAGATATGAAGAGAAAGAAAAAGAAAAAGAACAGAATCGTTAAAATGAAAAGTGCAGCAGCTTCGATAAATTTCGACCTAAAATATAAAATTTTGCTGCTGGCACGTTATAAACAATGTACTTAACGAGAGAAAAAAAACGATTTCGTCATAGTGCTTACACATACGCACAAATGCAAGGTTTAAAAATATGGTGATTCTATCATACGACACTCATTCCTACATATAATACGTCCTTCGTAACGAAACCTCTCTTGTGTTCTTGATAAATAATCGTTAATCAATTTTTCTCAATATCGAGAAAATTTTCCTAGAAATTAAATAAATCTAAATACGACAGGTCTCTCCTCATTTAAACAAAATAATTAAACAATGTCTGAAAATTCATCAGTAGGATTAAACCAATTTCATAATGTATTTGAATTATCTGAAATTATTTTCTAGTCGAATTTTGCTTGTTTCTTTGATGTTGATGGTGTTATAACCAAAGGACCCAATGTTATTCCTGCTGCTAAATTGGCGATACAAAAATTGGTTCAATATAATGTGCCTTATGTATTCGTCTCTAATGCATGTATGTTAGAAACAGAAAAGGCCGAGCAATTGTCAAATATGCTCGAAGTTCCCGTACGTTTGACTTCTATTTTGATTCATTTTGTTATTATTTTCCACGAACAACATTTCGATTATGTTTAGGTTCTTCCTAAACAAGTTGTTTTAGCTCATACGCCGATGCGTTGCTTAGGTGAATATCATAAAAAACATGTTCTAATATGTGGACAAGGTGACATTGAAACGATTGCTAAAACGTAAATAAGAAATCTGTTTTTCATACTGTGTCTGCACAGAAAATCAATCGGTTGTTTTGTTTTCGTAGGGTTGGTTTTAAAAATACGACAACCATTGAACGATTATGTGCAGCCTTTCCCGAATTAGACATGGTCGATCATACGCATCGAACGAAATTAGTAAAGTTTTTATTTGAAACTTCTTTCGTATTACAATCGTTTTCTTCTTGTTCGATTCACAGTGTGAAATGGTGAAAACCCAGGGTATTGTTCATGGCAACGATTTTCGTCCGATCGAAGGCATGTTTTTATTTTTGACCTTATTATTGCTAAAGATGATGATGATTATTGTTTGCTATAGCAATTGTGCTTCTCGGCGAACCTATCAATTGGGAAACATCATTACAAATTATAACGGATATTCTATTAACTCACGGGAATCCAAATGATGCATCCAATTCTACTTGGGTCGGTCCACACATACCAGTGATTGCGTGTAATAAAGATTTGGTATTTAAAGCGTTCGCTGAACTACCTCGTTTTGGCCATGGAGCTTTTCTAACATGTCTTGAAGCATTATATCAAGTATGTACTTCTTTACTAGTCAATTATTGATCGTTGTTCGTCTGTGCCCATTTAGAAACTCAGTGGCAAAGAATTAATGTATACGGCATTGGTCGGTAAACCATACGAGATTTCATTTCAATATTCAGAAATGATGGCTAATAAATTAGCTCGTTCTAAGAATCAATCAAAAATTGAACGAATTTATTTCGTTGGGTATGATGATGACTTGCTTCTCTTCGACTGAATTCAACGATTTCATTTTTGTTAAAATGATTCTTCTAGAGATAATCCTGAAGTTGATATCGTAGGTGCTAATGTCTACAATGGTTTACTTAAAAGAACAAAACGATCACGTGAAAGTTTTACTGGATGCGGACTTTTGTCTCATCCGACACTCTTAACAGCGAAATCGTGCGAATCGATTCTCGTTTGTACTGGTGTATTTGATCCAAATATACATAAAATCAACATGGAAGAACCATGGGCAATACCGAAAACGATTCAAGCAGATGCGTTAGAAGCTGTCAATTATGCTTTAACTGAAGAAAAGGTCATATGAAATATCATAGACATCATCTTTATATTAACATGATATATATATATTATATTGTTGTATAATATAAGCCGTATGTTTAATATTTTGTTGAGTAAAATTTTATTAATTAAAGAAAGCATTTTCATTCGAAAATATAGAGATAGTTTAATGAAATGTAATTTCGTGACTAGAAATAGACTTGTAAATGTATTAGACTCCGTTAAAGTGAAGTGTTCATTGAAGATAGATCTTGTTTTTCTTAGATATAAACGTATTTCATTAGATTGTATTAAGACAAATTTTCATAAACAAATTGTAATGTATTATTTTCTATTATATTGAAGTTAGTTATAAATAAAATTAGAACTGTGTAAAAGGCAAAACAAAGCGAAGACAGGCTCGTGTCGAGTTTTGCATGTCATTCAAGTAGCTGTAAGAAACAAATTAAGATAGATAGGAACTAAACATACCCGATATAGATTGATGCCAATTGTCAATCAATAAAACAAATCGAGATAAGATGCGTCTCTTTCTCTTAAAGTTCGATTCGATCACATTTACAATTGATTGACATACGATGCAAAGATGTTATGCATTTTGCATATCACATTTTTTAAAATGGGAATACATTGTTCATCTGGGCAAATGAAGTTTTTTCCAATGTCGTTACACATGGAATCTCTCGACTTGATTATTCTAAAAAGTCTTTGATGTTTGAATTAATTTCTTCGTGAATACTTTCAATCCAAATGAACAATTTCAGTTCTCATTCATGTTTAACAATGTAAAAAGAATGTACATTTTAAAAAAAGTGGAACACTTTTCTGATGAATTCTAATCGAAATAAAAACTATGTATTAGACTGAATTAAAAAAACTGTCTACGCGCATAAATTAAACTAGATCGTAGAAAGATTCTATGTGTATATGTTTACTTCAAAAGACATGTTGATCTTGAATCTGATGCATAGATCACTAATTGTTACTGCTTTTACATATTGATATATCTCGTACAGTATTACAATTAGCTAAGAACGTTCAAATGCTATATCTCAGTCGCCAGGTACCCATCATCTGAGAGCATCGAACTGAAGGTCATAAAACAATCGAATAATTTGCTTATGATCGTCAATGTACTGATGAACATGTAAGTAGATTTTTCACTGTCAAACTATTCTATGTTGACTGACATCTATTGAATGATACAATCTAAATTTCTATACTAAGTTATCAATGAATATAGAAGAAAATTGCCGTGACTCCTTCACATTTCTTGTGAATGATGTATTCATCGAATATTCGATACTACTTAAAAAACTATTAGCTAATGCTGTGTTTATGTTCATTGCTACGATTCATTTCACGTAGTTTTACATTTTTTAATATGTCGATTTCGCAAGTGCCGTTTTGTAAACAACTGGTTGTACTACAACAAACACACATGTATACATTCAAGTATTTTAATAAATGTAATTGCAGTTAGCTTTATCTTGTACGAGATTTACTAAAGTGATTTGTAAAATATTAGTTGACCGTAAATATCAATGCTAATAATAGATCATTGCTCTTTGCAACTATTTCATCAAGTCTCAATTAATAGAACATCGTTGACGTGTTAATCTTGTACTCTGGCACTGATCTTGATCGTTTATGTATACCATGTTTTCGATTTGTAACAACGGACATCAAACTATATATAGAGTTAGATAAAAACATACAGTCTTAACTGTAAATATCAATGTTTGATAGAGACATTTGTTTTGTCTGGAAATAGATCATACCGAATCGAAGAACAGATAAGACTCAGCTATTGTCCTTGAGAAGCATTTACTTCTTATTTTCGTCTATCGAACAATGTCGAATTGAATGACACTACTAGGTCAGCGTCAATTCTATTGAGTATTCACTCTTCGCATCGTCTACATGCTCATCAACTTTAGATCGATGATAAACAAAAGCAAATAATTTTGAAAACAGTGATCTAGAATTATAAACAACTATTTTGAACTGTCTTAAACTTTAAGAATGAATATGTCATTGAAACAGTAATGATTGAAATTTAGACTGGAAACGAAGAGACAAAGACTCTGATGTAAGAATCGAAGTATTTTAAATCTATCATACTAATTTTAATCGACATTGATCGATTCATGTATAAAATTTGATCCGACGGTGTCTATGCTAACTAGTCTTGCTCGTGGGCTAGACAAATAGTTCAAGTAAATACTATTCGTTTTCGATGTCGAACAATCAATTTATTCAAATATGCCAATGCGAAAGATGATTTTTATCGTGCTCAATGGTTGAATTAGTTAAAATTTTGATCCCACAATCGAGAAGAGCGAAGTTTGTGTGTACTTGATGAAATTTACCATTGATTTTTTATTGAATTTCATTCGAAGTTTATCAATGGCATTTTTTTGTCCATATTCGATCAAGTAAATATTTTTCTCATGAGAGAATAATTCTTGTTGTGAATTAATCAGAGCAAGAAATACGATTGGCATTAAACTATTTCACGAGCATGAATACAATCACGAGAAAGCCCTTTGATGAAATCGACTATTCTTCAATTATTGACTCGTGCATATCTTCAACCTTGAAAGTTTAGAATTTGCACTCAATAGCTTTCCTATCATGACAAGTTACGTATGCAAACAATACAATTTATACAACAAACACCATTGATGTATATTGTTTACGCCTACATTATCAAAAAACAATTTAATTGTACAATTGATTTTTACAAGGCTTTCATGAATTAATTAACAGGCGAATAGTATCATATCTTAGATTTACTGTTATCGAGAAAAGTCATGTGTCAAATATTCTATAGAATTAATCTTTAGCTATGAAATTAGTCATAGACTGAATTTGATTTGTTGGTTTTATCAAGTATTTCGGATAGTATGCAATAATTTCTACCGTAGACAAATCCATACTTTCCGTTCATTGGATATATTTCAACTTATCGATGATTAACAAGATAAAACATAATTGAAAATAATTGATAGAAATGAACAGCGAGTAATATTGGAGTTTAGATTTGTGATTTCGAAAAGAATCGATCGTTAGTTTGAAAAATACTTTCCATCGTCGATCTAGCACTGCACTTTTCGTGTCAGTTTATCTACTTCGAAGAGTTACTAACGATTCTAAGTTACGTGAATCTCATGTATAAGACAAGTTCTTCAAATTGAGTGGATAGTCAGTGTATCAAGTATTTTCTTGAGTTTTGCTGCCAAGAAATATTTAATTTTTTTCAATAAGAAAAATCATTCTATATCTGTTAGTCTCTTGACTATTGACAAAGATGATTGTTTTCTTCTTCATTATGACTAATACGAAATTGTGACTTTGTTATACGTCATTCGCTCATTTGATTGACGTCTCCTTTTTCGTTGAGTATCCGTACGTACTCACGAAAACAAGACTTTTACTCTGTTCATGATCATAAGCATACGGTCATCGTATGGTAAGACTTGAGATTAATACCATTGAAAATATTTATATTCAACATAGAAGTTTTGCATTGTAATTCAATATGTAAGATGCAGATTTAAAAAAGAATATACACGTAGATACAGTCTGTTCTATTTCATTTCAAATTAGGAATAACTCATCGAGTCAAGTTTCCGTTTTATCCTAGTCGATCGAGCGAAAAATATCGATCTATAATTTATGGTAGCCGTCTTCAAGGAAGGAAATTATTTTTCGTAGTACTTTATCATTTACGGACGTTTTAATATTAGAAATTCATTTCTATGATATCAACAGCGAATCATTTCATATAGCTTGTTAAAACAGACATAAATTATTCGTTCGAAAACCTAAGAATAGCAGTAGAACTTATGGATTCACACATAGATTACATCGTAGACATGAGTTTGTGTTGAATTTTATATGATGGCGACGAGTAATTGGATCATTACTTTGTCATTGGCATTTTACAGCGGGGAGAACAGTATTGTTCAAATAATTATATAGAAGTTGAGTTCGATGCGAAAAATAATAATATCTAAGACAGATGATTGGTTTTTGAGAATTATCGCATAAAACAGATGGAGATCTCACGTTGAACCTGTCTTCTTTTAGTTCTATTACCTATTTTATAATGTAGTTGTACCGTTAAAACCCAAAATTATAATAAAAAATTTGAATTAGACTCACGGTTGTGTGGCAAAACTCAATCGGATGTTCTATAGACTGGCGTAGATTTTCAAACAAGTAATTTCTTTTTTCAGGTGGCTGTGTTACACTATGTGACGATGGCTTCTGACTTATTAAAAACTAGTTATCAATCATGAAAATACAACGATCATCACAGAGATAGACATTTATTTATCGTACATCGTTGTATCTGTGAACAGTATCGATTTAACTGATTAAAATAAAACATTAAATCAGATAAAATTTATCGCTTTGACATATCGAAAGGAAACAAAATATGCATAAGCTAACAAATAGAAATCATCCATATTTTCGTTTTAATCGATACGAAAAAATTACGAAAGAAAATATTTTTGTGTACTCAAAAAGTGAGTACACTACTAAAATCGGTCAGTGTGTCCGGCCGTCCGTCCGTCCGTTTATTCGATAACTTTTCACAATTGCATTCGATTGAGTTGAAATTTTGTGCACAGAATTGTCTCATCAATATCTAGGTCAAGTTCGAAGATGAGAAGGATCCGTCGAGAAATGGCTGAGTTATTGAAAAAATTGTCATTTTTCACCAAGCAATCCCTGAGGTGGGGTACAGGGATTTTTTCAAAGAAAACTTTTTTCTCAGAATTATCCACAACGTATATATATCGACTCAGTTTTTAACGCTGATTCCGAATCTGATATTAGTTTTGAACTAAATTGCAGCTTTCTAACAAAACATTGGCTGCAAAAAGGTCTCATATGCACAAAAACTGCATCTAGAAACGAAATTGCCTAGATATGTCTGAGATGATCAGTAGTTTTGGAGTTTCCCAAAAAGGTTTACCAAGATACTTCTTCTGTGCACACATTCTAGAATGACTGATTTGTCTCATTCACTTTTTGAAGTACACATAACTCTCGGACATAAGTCCGAAGTTTCCGCATTTTTTTTATAAAAAATTGGTTTGTTTATTGTTATCTAGAGAAAAGTTCTGATGCGACAATAACTAGTTGAATACTCATGAAAAAAAAGTCTGATTTTCATTTCAAGTAAAAGAATCATTCAATTTCTAAACAAGCTAAAATCTATCATTCGTCAGTCTTTTTATAGTTTTGATAATATTTAGATGAATTACTTCTAGAAAGTCTAAACACGTAATAATAAGATTAATAGAAGACCTTTGAACCGTGACTTGTACAGAACGCATACTGTATAACCAGAGAAAAAAAAAGTAACCTTATGCACGTTCTTACAAATATATCAAACAGTGCTTATAATTAAGCTGAGAAAAAAGACGTTACTTATTTTACCAAAATAGATTACATTGTTCATTTGGTTGATTATTTCGCATTTATTTTATTGATTTCTCCCTTGATTAATTGTTGTACTCTCAAGGATATTAATTTATCGAACAGGAATTCATTAAGAAATACAAGTACACATATTTTTATGCAACGATACAATTAGTATTGAAATCAAGCTAGTTCTCTTGTTTCTGTCTCTCTCTCTCAACAAACATCATCTATCTTTAACGAATGAATTCTTTTCAATCGTATCTATTCGAAAATCTGTGACATGTAAACATAAACGTTGACGAGTTGAAATCATTGCCGCAGACCATGAATGCTAAAACTGGAAGCATTTAATTATGAGTTTCACTGTGAGATTCATGTATGAGATATATTTAGTGTTTCCAGGAGAGAGCGTCAACCATCGCCTACACCATATAGTTTGTGAAGCAACCGAATGAATAGAAGTAAATGTGAAAAAAGACGCAAGAAATGAATACGATATGTGGCCTATCTTCGACTAGAATGGCCGTTACCAATTCATTTATCTCGCATTCGTATTTGCGCGTCACTGATTTTACTCGACGATGAATTTGACAATTGTATTGAATAAATACCGAGAAATAATCATTGAACTACAATAGTACCATTTATTTTTAAAGCAATACACAAAATGAAAACATTTGCGTTTCCTTCACACTTATAGATGTACTGGAAAAGAATACTTTCATATTTTCTCTCGAATAAATCTTTTTACAAGATTGCTACAATTAGAAACGAGTTATTATTGATTCACATCCGTCGGCGCATAATAGTGGAACACTATTTCTATTCAGTCGTTGTTCTCTCTTTTTTCTTAACTCAAGTAATGTTTCCATAAGAGCGGCTTCTAATGATTGACACAATTCTTCATCTTCTGCAGGATCACCTGCATCAATTAATTCTGCATAATCTTCATCAATATCAAGTAGACTATTTGATTCGCCATCATCATTAAAGTTCGTTCTTGACGACGAAGTAAATACACCTGAATCAGATTTATTATCGACGGGTGGTTGCGTTTTTTTGTGTCTCGGATCACCATTTGCCGTATGTCTGTATTGGTTAAAATGATTTCGTGCTCGACGAATTACTTTCAATAAATATCGATCAGCATTTATCGATGTTGGCGACAAGGATACTGAAGAAGGACTATCGTGCAAGAAGAAAAACATGATAGACTAATGAATCTATATGAAAGACAAACATACTCGAATTTCGTATTTGTCGACATTGTTGTTTCTACCCAAGCATCAATAGGGCTTTTACTATTTTGATTTTGACTATTTTGATTACTTTCTTGATACTGTAAGGATGATGTTGCAATTTGACCACGTATGTCGACTAGAGTTGTTAGATTCTTTAAAATTCGAGTTCGTTTTTTCACCGGTTTAGGATCATCTGATGTCACATAATCTTTTAAATGCCATTCAATAAATTCTTCCCTCGATATTCGTCCATCATTATTTACATCCATCGCCAGAAATGCTTGCTCATAAGATAAGTGATCGTTAATGCCCGTTTTATATTGGCCAAGAAATTGAGCAGCGAGTTTTTTCCTTGTATTAAATTCATTTCGTGTTATATACCCTTGATTATTGATATCAAAAAAATTGTACAACGTTTCAATCGTACGTAAGCGATTAGCACCTGTTAATGCTGATAAGGCATAAATATATTCATTAAAATCTAATTGTCCATCGTTATTTCGATCGTAGATATCGAACATCATAGAAAAGAATTTTCTACTCTGTCGATAGTTCTGTCGCGTAGCCAATGTTTGAATAAACATTGTTGATGATGTTGACTTTTGGAGTGATGCATGTAGAGCAGATTTTCGTATAAAAGTGAGAAATTTTCGTTTCGTACAGTATCCATTCGGACAATCACGGTAAAATGTCTGACGAGCAAAGTGAATCTCACTTTCAGAAAAACCTGTTTCGTTATCGTTGTGTGACGCCATTTTCACTTGTAATAGCCAATAATGTTATGGTTTGTGTAGCGATACTCTCATGTATATATATACAAAGAAGGATGATGATGCATAATGATTTATGTCGTTTTTGATTTGTTTTATGCGAGACAAAAGCAAGTCAAGCGAGAAGTGACGCGCGTACATTATAATATTGTGCATTTATCCTCTTTCTACATATTATTTCATGCCATTGCCAGTTATACATAACGACTAGTTACGTTCGTACAAGTTGTCTTAACGTCATAGAAGTATGTGTATGTATGTACACTAAGAAAGATATAAGTAGCATGTCCACAATGGCTACTTTATTGTGTGCTCAATTAAAAGGTCAAGTAAATAGATGGGCGACAGGAGCGAACGACCGACCGACCGACCGACCGACCGACGGTCACTTACTTCTTTTTCTTCATTTCGAAGAAGCTAAAGTTAGAAAGAGGATTAGAGACTATCGGCTCAAACTGTCACCATACTATGTACCGAGAAATAGTTTAACGCTCATCATCATCATCATGCACTGTCTACATATTCTCATCATTGGATAAAATCCATCGCAGACGAACATTCAACGAAGGTGAGTACTGATGTTCTGATTTCTTTTTGTTACGTAGATGTCAATCAGTTATGCCATTGACGTACGACACGAGAAAACACTGTCCTAGGAAAATATGTTCTTGTCTAATAAGAGAACAAGACTGATATCATTGACATGAATCGTTTTGTTTTCACCTTGAACACGTGCTCAACTGTAATACTAACCATTGCAACATTTCAATAAGATTAAACTTTGAAATAATTAATCCATCTTACATTCATCTTTAAATATACATAAAACAGATTTATCGTAGATGAAATATACATTCAAAAGCTTTTAACATGAATAGCAAGCATAAGAAGATGTACACGTATGTGCGTATACACAACAGATTACTTGTCTTTTTCTATTCTGTTCAACATAGTTCAAAGAAAATGATTTGTATGTGATATAACACTATTATAGTTAACCATTCTCTGTATGATTGACCCTGAAAATGTACGAGACGAAATGAAGATTATAGCTTAAGAATGTATATTCGAGTTCGACATCCGTTATGTAGGTTGGTGTTCAACGTGAATAACATACGAGAGACGAAGAAAAAAAAGACTGAGATTAAATAAAGTAATCGAGAAATTCGATTTTGTTTTATGCTAGTCGTTAAACAAAAAATATTTCACATCAGATTGATACGTACACTTCTACACACCATGAGCAAACATTGCCTCGTGCGAGTATTTATTGTGTATGTATGCTCCAATTATTCATACAAATGTAGACGTGACTCTAACCTAGTATTCATTTCTCCTTTTCTTTTCTTTCTCTCATCAACATCTTTAATGACATATGTTGCTCTTTCTCTTTCACTGTTCACTTGAAAATTGGAGTAGTCTATATGTATTCACCCGCGTATATATATACATAAATACATGCATACATATACATATATATTGAAATATATATTTAACCGGAGACATTTCAAGACACACTTAGTATAAAGGACTCGAGGTGATAACTTTCAAGTTTTCATGTGTCTATAGTTATCATGATGGATGAACAATTCCATATTTCGACATCATCTGCACTATTCGATACATATCTTGTTTACGGCATCATTGGTTTACTATTGTTTATTGCTCTCATCGGTTTAATTATTCTGTTAGCTACTTCGTGCTGTTGTTGTTATTGTTGTTTGTTTCCACGACGATGTTGTTTGTGTTATCATCATAATCGTCGACATTCGTCATATAAATTAAGTCAGAATTCCAAGCGTTCAAGTGAATTAGCCAATGGTGATTCCAAGAAATCTGTTTTCATACGACGTCATCCAAGTGATGTTGCCGACTTTTCACATTTGTATGAATCATGCCCACATCTAATCAATAGTAAAGTTATGACAAGTGCATCAATGAATATGGACACGAGTTGTACAACAATCGATACACTTGTTAGTCCAATATCACCGTGTAGTTCGTTCCGTTCATTTGTGGAACCGGGCGTGTCTTCAAATGAGAGAAAGCGTAAGTCAAGAGAAAACAGATGTTGCCATTTTTATTTTCGTATTAGTCTAATTTTGTTGATTTTTACTAGCTTCAACTGCGACAAATGATCCTAGCACTTCTTCACACAAGAATAATGCAAATATTGAAAAGATGAACATTGCAAACGCATCATCAAGCACAGGTAATAAGAAAACGAACTCCTGTTTTACGTCAAATAACGAACTACGTTAAATTACTTAGGTGCATCTTCTCGTCCATTTTCATATATAAAAAATACAAATGATCGTGCACAAATCTTACGTCGCTTTACTCCACATGAACGTGCTATTCCAGCCGCTGCTGTATCGATCGATGTCACTCGAATATGTTCATCTGAAAATGAGAATAACAGTCAAACAAATTCAAATAGTACAAATATTTATGAAACAGTTCTTCCAGCAACAACAAATAATCATTGTAATAATAATAATAATAATATGAATAATCGTTCAACAACAGATATATCAACTCCGATTTACGAAACTGAATGGACACACAATTTACGACAATTGATGATGGTGACAGCAACAGTTACATCGAATGTAAACAATGGTATTTCTCTTATCGAAGGTTCATCGGCACCACCAGATCTACTTCCATCGACAAAGCAAACTTCAGATTATTTTCAACAACAAAATCCTCATGATAAATTTCTAACGAATCGATCGACACTATCAGACTCAATGAGACGAACTACTATTCTTAAACAACTAAAAGACAATACAGCATTTCTGTACTAAAAGCAATTATTTTCGTTTGTTATTGTAGATATGTTTGGTTTTGCTTTGCTTTGCTTTGCTTTCACTCCCTTTGTTCCTCGTGTATTCATCGACAAAAACACAGCGATTAACTGCAAAATAAATCATTGTAAATAATATAGCATGACAAGAAAATAAACGCGTCGCCGGATAACTTTTGACCTCAGCCCTCGCCTCTCATCTCACAGTAAATAGTCAACTGAACTGGAGTTTTTAAATTATTACAGTTAAAATGACTGACTCTACTTGATAATCTCATCGTATCGGATCATCTTAAATAGATTTTGAATTAAGCTTGAATGATTGTATTTGTATTTTAATTCAATCATGTTGTGTCCTCTTGATTACCTACCTCGTACATTTAATATGCTTATGTACTCAAGAAAAACAAACATTTTGTTTAAGTTTGACGTGGATTGCAATGAATACGTTTGTACATTTCATGAAAAACAAAGAAATATCATAAAGCAATCACAATGGGTCGCAGCCGATGATTAATCTTAACTATTTCTAATTCAGTTAAAGTACAGAAAAGTCAGGTTTCGAAAGAATTAATAACACAACTATATACATTCGATTAGCCAAGTCAATCGGATAGAAGTTCATTTTTCAGCCGATTATTATACGATTGCATCAGAATGCGGATTCAGTTTTTAATTCTTGTGTCGTGTGATTTAACGTGAGAAATAAGAATTCATTGAACTAGCGATGACCTTTACTTCGATTTTCAACGAATACTTCTATTTCGGTTAAGTGAAGAGGCTACGGAAAGCACCAGTCGATATGTGTTGTTCTTTTAAAAAAACAATTTATCGAGTAGAAATACCAATGTAATACATTAACTGAATGATATGATATTGTTGAACACTACTTCCAATATCTGTTAGTGATAACATCTCGTCAGTTAATCCTGTTTCATTTCTATACAATTATTTATTTCTTTTAGGACTCTATCGATCTTTAAAATCAGAAAAAGTGTTTTAATAGGGGAAATAATTGACTTTCAATTAGTTCAATCTTATCTCGAAGTATCTATGTAAGAGAAGTTGCATATTACGATGAATGGCGCTCATTTAATTTTCGTCTAAGACAGTTGATAGAATTGATGCGGGCTGCTAACACCATTCTTTCGTTGGCAATTGCATTTTTTTCTCTGAGTGTTCAAACGAGTAGAATAGTCGAATAATATTTATTTATGTTTGCCTAAGACGATATCGCATGTATCAAAATAGTATACCGATTCTCTATACATAGAAAACCAGTTCGAAGAATTCACAATACGTGAAAACTCGTCCAAGTCATAAAAGTCGACAATGTCAAGTAAACAATCCAATTTTGCATAAAAGAAATTTATTTTTATTCGATTACATTTCCTCGACTTGCCAAGAGAGTAGCGAGATAAAATCTGATTACCTTATGTAAAGCAACATTTATTGTTAGTAGTTTGAAAGCCGTACGGAACAAAAGCTCTCTGTAATCCTTTATGATTTTTCCTTCTCTGCTTACTGGTTAGATATACATGACCAATGTTTTCATGGTCGATCTTGATCATATGTAACGCGTGAAAAACGTTTCATGGATGAATCGATAATAATTGTATCTTGATACTCAATCTGCCATTCGATTCTGTTGAACAAAGTCGCTATTCAAACAGACTTACACGATCAAACTTGACGCTCCTGTGCAATTGTCTTTACTGATAGCCGGTTAGAAGAATGTAGAAACCTCGGATTCAAATCCGAGTACTTTAAGAGATGAAGTTGACGGAAGATTGATTTTGATCAAACTATCCAAAAGAATCGACCAGCAGTATCGGTATACATCAGTTTTTCATAGCTTTTGGGAAGTGCAACATCGAGGAAACCTTAAGGTCCCTCCCTCCTCAAAAATCGATTTGAGCCCAGAAACGTTCAAATTCCATGAAGCTCACAGGATATGTTAGGCTTGGTATGAAAAAGCTATGGCTAAAGTTTCAGCGTTCTATCATGATGTTTAACTGAAATGAGAACCTGACAAGGGTCAAAAATAGCGAATTCGACGAGCCAAATTTCTCGGTGCAGGTTCATGATAAATCTTTGACTTTTTCTCGTAGAAAGAACATGTCATCATGGAGGGCAGTACAGAGTCCTTTCGTTCTATTTCTTACTTTCTCAGCGGGAAACAGGAAGCACAACTTCAAAAAACCCTCTAAAAAGTTGTTGTTTTCAATAGAGACCCATTGTTATCTGGGCATAAAGAACGGTTGTTGAAAAAAAAATGACTCTGGTGTGCTCTTCACCTTGACATGCTCTTTCAAAGAGAGAAAAAATTTGAATACATCCTATGGACCTGCACTGCGAACGTTTGGGTTGCGCGTTCGAGCTATTGTGAATCGGAAGACAACGAAATTCTTCTATATTTGAGAATTTTTGTGCGGGGGGGGGGTCGGGCTTAAATGCATCATGTTTACCTCTATGATATACTATCATTTAGAGCTCTTGACAAGTTCTATCTAGTCCAAAAACAACAACGTTAGTTCTATGGGAAAGAAATACACAGCATATTTACCCCTACAGTTTAGCATCATTTCTTAGCCCATGAAATTCTCTATCGAATGGCCTGTAATAGTTCAGTTTTCCTTTTGACCATGACAAACATTTTGATTCGCGAAAATTGGTATAGGCCAATATTTGCATAGAAAATAATGATATTTCTTCCTGTAACTCCGTAAAACCTAGACAAATTATTTGCATCTTCGAACTCGACCGAGATAATGCCGTGTACAAAATTTCATGACCATCGGATTAGCCTTTCAGGAATTATCATGTAAACCGCCGGACACACTGACCGACTCTACTAGAGTGTACACACTTTTTGAGTGCAGAAAAAAGATTCTTGTAATTGAAAGTAAAACGATAACTAAATCAGTGAACTAACGAGCCATAAGAAAGGCATGAAATGGTCAACTATGACAAGGGATTTTACTGATAAATCGTACGATACATTCGATATCTCTCATTCGATGTAGAGTTTTCTTACGAATCAATATTCGTAGATTCGCAAAACATATCAAAATCGAGTGATACAAGAATGTCATCTGATCTTTTATTTCGATGATTTTTGACAGCTTTCATTAATCGAAGAAAATTTATCATTTTTATAGGACTCGTTTATCATCGATTATTTTAATGAAAAGATAAATCATATACCAACGAAACCACAGATACGAATCATTCTAAAGAGTATTCGGTGTGTAACTAACAAACGCTCTCATTCAATTGAATCTAGAATAGAAATATCAAAGCATAACTTCCGTCAATTCGTGCTCATTTGTAGTACATTTATGTTTTTCTTTTTCATATTCTTGATTAAGAATGAAGATGAACTTATTTCATCGATGATCTCTACTGTGGAAGAAACAAATCAACACAAGTGTGTCCATTGATTATCCTACGAACAAATCCTACGTTATGTGACTCGGTCATATTTCTTCTTTCTTATGATTTTAGGTAAAAAGAGTGAAAAATGACGATTTTATTGAGTTTTAAAAATATGAATAACGTATCGAAAACATGATAGCCAATCCTCTTGCATATATCGTTGCCAGGATGTGTCGGCTCATGTAGACAACGTTGATCGTCATGATAAATTAATAATTCAGTTGAATTTCTTTGAATTACCTACCTACAATCTTCCTTCCAACACATTCGAACAACTGAAGATAAACTCGCGTTGATATCGGTTGCGTCAGATAAACTTTGGTGATGTTTTGCGTGATTTATCGAAATTCTTTTCGTCAAAATCAACAAAACCTTCTAATTGTTCAAGTACTGAGTAATTCATTCATATGAATCTGCTTGCTCTATTGGAATTTTCAATGTTTGAAAGTAAAAGACTATCAGACATGACCGAATAAAACGAGCATTCGATGCAACATGCATACATCATCAATAGAAACTTGTACAAGCATTGACATTCACCGTTCGGCGATGCAACACTGTTTATATCCACATCCGACTAATACACATGTGGACGTTAAAACAATAAGCCGACAACGGCAATTACTAATCATTTTCGTTTGCTTTTCTACAGCAAGTGACAAATAAGACAAAGCTGAAATATGTTAATCTGGGGAAAATATTTAAAGTAAAGACACGTGGCAATAGGCGGTATAGTTCGAGAAAGTTTTTATTAATAACTCGCAATATGATTTAATCAATATTGTGTTTACGGCTTTGGTCTTGACAGACGGGTGACGATCATTCGATATAGATGGCGTGTTAAACTAGACATGTGAAATTCTTCTCTGTCAAGCATATATCTCAATCGGAATGAAGTCATTCTTTTAAATATCTTATCCTTTATTGGTATTGAATTCAAAAAAGGTCAAACTTCTGTCCTTTCATTTGATGACAACTTCAGATACAAAGCTATTGTTGGTGTTGAACCCTGATTAATTTCGGTGTAACGAACGCCAGATTTGATGACTTAACGTTGCTTCTTATTCACTAATATGAAAGAAATTAGACACTTTTTATAAACATTAGTCCATCGAGGTTTCGATCGATGCTAATGGTTGAGCATTAGGATCAAGAAATGGATTGCCAAGAATGAATTGTGGAGAAGTTTTCGATATAGAAACTGATTTTGAAAATCTACGTCGTTCTTGTTCCTTGTTTCGTGTCGATAGTAATGATATTTTTGATTTTGAAGAATTCTCAGAATGAGACACAATATCAATTTTGTCTCTTTCTAGTTGTAATTCATCAGCAATGTGTTCTATTTGTTCCGAACTTCTTCGATTTTCATCGTATGTTGACAATTCATTTGACTCTCGATTCGATGGAATTGTTTTCATATTTTCTTTGTTGTCTGATCGTTGTTGTTGTTGTTTGTGTTTCTTTCGAAAATATTTTCCAGATAGAATAAATATTAAGATAAATAATCCAATCACTGTAAACGTAATCAATAGAAGAATCCATATATTATTTCTTCTAACATTTAAATAGACAATGCTGCTATCTTCATAGGTCACGTCCAGTAATCTGTTTCTAGCATAACATCGATAATAACCATGATGATCTGAATAGGAAACATCATCAATAATCAATGTATCATTGGAAATAAATCTACGATGAAAACGAATACCAATAGGTAAACGATTGGATACATTTTGTGACATATTCTTACTGTAATCCCACTGCATAACTGAAAAACAACATGAATAATGTACACGAAAACAATCGACGTTCCTTTCAGCATACGTACTAACATTTGTTCCATATGTTTCACAAGTCATTGTTATCGTTTGTTTTACAGAAGTATTTATAATTCGAAAATCATCAGAAACAATTTCAGCGACAGAAAGGACTTCGAGTCGACTAATCTCTTGCGTACCATAATGATATTTTGAATGACATTCAATATTTGAATGTAATTTCGAATAATTGAACGGTGCCACGATTTCTAAATTAATACTTCCATTGTTCATAATGTTATCTTTAGTACTTTCTAATGCCGACGTATTCTCATCGAAATCCATCATCGAAGCAAGAATCGTCAACGACAGAATAATACCTTGATCATTAGTGAAACATTGGATAGACGATGATTCCGATCTATTGAATGGATACGGTGACGCAATTAGAAGAGGTTGATTAGCAATGGAATGACGTATTAATTGTAAAATAAGTAGAAATATATCGAACATATAGAGAAATTTCTTGAACGCGTCACATTTGATTCTTCTCGCGCCTTGCTTCACTCAAACAATCGACTGCTAATCAACATTTTGTTTAGATAGACAAAGTCAACATCGATTTCATATAAATAAGATAGAACTTTGATGTAGACCGATAATAATTTTCTAGTGAGATTTCATTATTTGATAAGATAATATTTGGTAAAAAGAAACAATTAAATTATGCTGATTCGACTGGAAATTTTTGACTATGATCATAAATTTCATGGGAATCATATTTGGTTTTTTAGAAACAAGACGAAGAAGATAAGCTCATCTAGCAAATTGAATTAAGACAGACAACATAATTGTCTATATTAGAAAACTTTTCTTTTTCTATTATTGATTAAATTGCTTTCATCATGAATAAGACTATTGCCTATCAAGAGTCTCTTTTTTTCATCTCCATCTGTCATATATTATTGCGTCTTCATCTATAATAGAGCTTGCAAATGAAAATAAAAGCAAACTCTTACTTATGCAAATTAATAGAGACAAGTCTTATCGATTTAATCATGCTTGCTCGTTCTTTTCCCTGATGATTAAATAATAAACTCTATTTATACAAAAAGACGAACGAAGGATTTCAATAGACATACAGATGTGAAAGTGTTTTAAATACAATTAAAATCGATACTAGCAATCAAACAGTGTCACATTAGTCACATGTATACGCATATGTAATCTCAATTTTCCTACATTAAAGTTTGTCGTCTCTAACAAAAATTAGATAGTTGATATTCGAGATTTCTTTAACTGGTTCAACCGAACAAGACGGTTCAATACGCATTTCTCACTCTAATACATTATGCATGCCGATATAAAGATAGAGATATATACGTTTATGTTTACTTATGGGTTATATTGTAAAAAAAAAGCCCCGTAGATATTCAACATGAGAACAGGCAATACAATACTTATAAGAGACAAGTATAAACACACACACATATTCACACATACATATATTAACATACACAAAATCGAAAGAAGACAAAGACAACAACAAATAGTATAAAGAGAAAAAAAATCTATTCTGTTCTATTGTTTTCTAGCCGACAAGAGCTCCATCGTCGACAAGCACCGAATAAGTATATAATGAATCTCGATCATGTTCATCAACTTTAGTAATATGATTGAATTCTGTTGGTTTTGAAATGGCTGATTTTTTTATTTTGCGTTTACGTAAGATAAACACGGGTTGACGTCGTTTCGCATTAAATACATCAAATAAATCCGCATTACGTGGATCACATGACAGTTTAACAAAATATTGATGAAATTCATCGGTTGCACTTGTATCATCGAATTTCAATGCAAGTACTGTACCTTTTTCAAGCGATTTTAATGTCATATGACGTGATTTCGGTAGCCGGACGTCAGATGCACCATTAACCAATGCATCCCAAAGTGTGAAGCTTGAGCCAAGTTCTGATATGATTAAACGAATCGAACGAGCTCTTGACACAATGAAAAAGAGAATCAGTGAAGCTAGCGAATAAAGAATTTTCTTTTGTCTTACCTTTTAGGATTCATACCCGTATTGAAAAGCCATATAGGTACACCTGTGTAAAGTTTTTTCCAATCTCTTAAATTAGCCATAGAGTCAAAATCAGATGTATAAAGTGTAGCAACACTACGTGCAACATAGACTAGAGTGCCGATACTTTGATAAAATGAAGCTATTTTCAAAACTTCTCGCTCATTTAAACGAACTGACGGAGCGATGCGCACTGTTTGTTGACTTCGAATCGAATCAAATGGTCGACTTAAAAATAAAATATGATCAATTTTTGTTTTAACCAAAGCCAAAAAAAGTAGTTCGTGTCATTTACCTATGTATCGTGGGTATAGAACCGAATGTACGTGATTTTTCTAATAGCTGATGGCGTTGTTGTTGTTGTTGTTGAGGATGACGAAAACTTGCTGAACGTACGAATTGTTCTGAATCATTAGGATATTGTTGAGCATCATAAAATGCTCGAGGTATGGGTGCACGATAACGTTTTGGTGCTACTGTTACAGGTACGGATCGACCATCAGGTAATGATCGATAGCGCCACGAACCAGGCATATCAACTAGATCCGTTTGGGCGAAATCAAGTGATGCTACACTTGATTCATCGGTTTCTCCTGTTTCTATACGTGCAGTTTTCGAGCTCGGTGCCATTGGAGGTACTGTAGCCGAACGAACAACAGTTGATTCTGTATTTTTCAATGGCACCTGTTGTTGTTGTTGTTGTTCGTCATATACTTGTCGAGAAAGATGAGATTGTTGTAAAGTAGATGAGCCATACAGATGGTATGGAGAGGCTAAATTAAGAGAGAGAAAATAGAAAAATTCCTTGCCAATACGATTAGGTCAACTGAAAAGAAAAATGTTTATGGGACGGCTGTTCGAAGAAAAACAGAGCTCATATACGTCTGAACATACAGCTAATGATTGACGAATGTACTATCTTGTCTATTATGTAATGTCAGTTGAGTGGATAATCACATACAAGTAAACAGAAAATCAATGGGAGGAGTTCTTGTTTCTATGTCCGCTCTAGTGGAATTCAGAACATGTTAGTTTTTCTCTCTTGTTCATCTCTATGAACAATTGGATTATGTTACTATTCATACCTTGTGCTAAAGGAATATTTGGCATTGATCGAATACTAGCTGATGGTTGATAATAGTCATTAACAAGAATAAAATCATCATTCATGATAGACATTGATGGTGGACCATCTTGAAAAAACTGTGGTGATTGTGTTGGATAAGACACATTAACAAAATGAACATATGGTGATGAATTAGGTGTAGCTACAGCACCAATATGTTGATGTGTATTATTATCCATAATTGTTACTCCTGCTGCTGCCGCTGCTGTTGTTGTTGTTCTCGTGGGTGAGTCACTATTAGTTTGCATTTCAACACTTCGAACAGTAGATGACGGTTGTTCGGTGATGGTTGTTTTTTTTTCCTGGACTGTTTTAGTTTCAGTTTTCTTCGGCATGGTTTTAGACGATGACTTCGCTGTTGTATTTGCTACTGGTACAGGTGAATTTGATGATGAAAGTTGAGCTGTTAATTGTTGTTCAGCTTCTTTGGGTACGATTAAAAATGTTGGCTTCAGAGCGTCGACAGGTCGATGACTGTATTGCTGATGATGAGGTGATATTGGTTGAAAATTAGTATTGATTGCTGACAGTGGTTGTCGTGTATTGTAATATGTATTTGCTTCTGTCGATGAAATCGTTCCGTGCATAAATGGCGCATAATCAGCGTAGTAATAATGTGAAGGAAGACTGTTACCAGCCCCTTTTCTAAACGTCGCGTAGGCTGGATAGGGCACTGTACTTGAACGTGGAACACGAATATTAACTAAATTCGTTTGTTGTTGTTGTTGTTCGTTTGTACCAGTTGTAGGTAAATATTCGACATTTTCATTAATAGATTGTAAACCTGCTTTGGATTGTTGATTTTGGGATGGTGGAGCCGAATGATGTTGTTGGTGTGATGCACTAGAATTAGAAACCGAAGACGATGCTACATTCGACTCAGTTGTTTTGGTCTGCTTGGCCACGGTCTTATCCTTTTTTTTCGACGTTTGTTTTTTAGTTTTCGAATCTCGTACTGTAACCGCACTTTTCGCTTTCGACGACATGGCACACGTGTAAAACAGATTGCACAAATAAATATGAGTGATGGTGTAATGAAGACGAACGAGAAAAGATTGCTTCTCTTGTTCTATTTTTTTGCTCTCTTTTGATTCGAACACACACACACACACACACACAGTCACACTCTGTTTTGCGTTCTTCCACAATAGCTTGGCTTTTTTTTTCAGACTCGTTTTATATGTTCGTGCAAGTATGTCTATGGTAGGGGGAAGAAAAAGAAAAAAATTAAAAAAAACTATTTATATATATTCGAACTGCATTCATGTTCTCGCTTCTTTTATTTCTTGTCGTGTGCGAAACATAAACGGTGTGATATAAAAAGAGATAAAAGCATTAATGATGATCATCATCATCATCATTGACGTTTTTTCTCTTCTCGAACCGAGTATTCACACACTGAGAGTGACAATAGAGAAGAAGAGAGTGTATGTGTGTGTGTGTGCCAGCGAGCGAACTGTGCTTGTTTAATCTGCCTACGCGACCAAAAAAAGTGACCTTTGACAAGGTGTCATTCAGTTATTTATATTATTGGCGACATGTATTTAATTATTCCAAATAATGACATTAGTCGATTGGCACGATTTCTCAGCATGAAATCAACGCCTGATGTTCGCACTGTGTATTACCTGCTTGTTTGCATTCTTCAGACATCCATCGATGTAAATCTCTCGCACAACTGGCTGATGTTCTGTTTTCTTCGTCTTTTCTTTTCTTTTATTATCAGTGCCAATAAACAAGACAAAACATCAACGGTGCATCAAAATGATCGCAAGCTGCTTTTTATCAAGCTCTACTTATAAGACATCATCGAAAACAACAACAAAAACAACAAGCATACACATGAGAATCGAGAGAGAGAGAGAGAGAGAGAGAAACAAGGGAGACTGTATCGCAAGATCAGTAAAGCTATTGTACATATGTCTATTATATATAGACGCATAGAACACAAGCGAGAATACCAAGTAAAAAAGAAAAAATACATGAATCAGGTCTGACAGGATAATGAAGATTAATAAGTATATAGCGATCAGTATCGTTTATAAGACGATTAACTAGTTGTCAAATATTAAATAATTGTTTTTCGTCTATACATAGCAAAGTCAAGATCTAATTGTTTTTAAAAAAGAAAAATGATTTGTTTATGATACAGTTGTAGGAAAATGATAATTAGAATAATCGTATGATGTCTTTTTTTATTCTTATGTCTATCAACTTCATGTCTAATAGAATGCCAAGGCTATATGTGCACAGACATAGATCAGGTTGTTGACTTCCTTATAATGATGATCAAGGTCACACGAATAGACGGATAGATATATCATTCTATCAAAGACAGAAGAACATGATTTTCTCGATGAAAAACGCATCTCTTAGGAATTTCATATTCTGCCAGATTTAATTCGAATTTCGAATCCATAAATCAATAATAAAGTCTAAACAAGAATACACAAAGAATTATTGTACGAAGTTGAATATGAAGAAAAAAACACAAATCGATTCAAGTTTCGACTTCGTTTTAGTTTTATCGCTCTCGTAAATTATTATGCAGCTGCTGTCAAATGCCATTGCAACAATATGTCAGCGATATTATATTATTTTGGTCCATTTTTTTTCGGAGGGGGGTTACTTTTTTAATAGGTTAGAGAAATATAGAAAGTCGATATTGTTCTAGGTCGAAGAATATTAAAAATAGAGAAAACGAAAGATGAGAATTCACGATAAAAAAAGAACAACGTGCCAAAATGGTATTCATTTTTTTTCCTATGAATAATATATTGTTAATAGACTAGAGAATAAGAGCGAGAAGGTGCATAATATTCTTTCTTAACAGCAATAATGCCGAAGGCAAAAACTATACAATATTTTATGATTAAATGTATGAAAGTGCTTTTTGCTTTTTGCTATTTATCGATCATAAAATAATACTAAAAATAAAACGTTTCATTCTCGTTCTATGCTTGTAATTCAATATGCTTGTATGCATGTAACTACTTCCTTATGATGTTTTCCTTTGTGTAGCTTTTTTTTTTCTCTTGATGTATTATTGTCGTTTGGCGATGATAAAAAATTGATTATTGATAATGACAAAACTACGAGTTATGTTGGCCATCAAGTAGCATTAAGGAATCTTTTGTTTTCAAATAGGCACACACACGCACATGGGATGATAATGTATCATCGAGAGATTACAATGTTGTTTTCGTTCTTACCTGTCAATAAACCTGGTAAACATCTTAGAGTGGAAGACAAAACGCGAAGAACAAATATTTCACATGAATATCTTCATAGATGCCAATGAATTCCTTTGTCTCAATCATGAGGATAAATAGAACAATGACCCATGCAAAGAATTACGCATGGTTTTCATCGATGAACTTGATAACAACAAAACAGAAATCGTAAGGCGAGAGAGAAAAATGGAAACAATGCCTGATTATACAGACTAACAAACGGTCATCTCATATAATACTGATGTAATCTGTCTCTGTTGCATTCCAAATAGATAATTTGGTGATTTGTTTTTCTGTTTATGTGATTCGAATCACTCACTATTGTATGTAGTTCATACCAACGTACATAATATATTCGATTGCCAGAAGTGCTTACATTTACAACGTGTTTGTGCCTTTTAACCTTAAATCTTCTGCAATATAGAAATTTTGTTCTCTAGGCTGAATTCACATCCATTTGACTATTAGCAACAGATGGTACAAAGTAAAAGGATCATTCATTAGAATGTGCATATACGATGGGCAATCAGACGTTATTTCCCATTCTTGCATGTATTCATATATATTTATATGTATATATGCACACAAGAGATTGTACCTGTAGTAACTTTTTTTTCTCTTGGGTCTCTAAGCAATGTCTTTTCATCTTTTCATCTTTGCATGTAACATGCATAGGTTAGACCGACGAGTATGTATGCATGCATGATTACAACATCATTGAAGCACAAGATTTATCGAATGTCACACGACTAGCAGCAACTGTTTCCGGTCATCCATCAACGCGCGAACAGGAAGAGGAAAAAGGAGACATTTTCTCCACAAGTACGTATTATGTTACCAGAAGTAACGATGGCAGTTTCTCTCGACACATTTACCGTTTCAATCATAAATGAATAAAACAGATCCATTATAAATACAAATGCGCAGATATATACATATATGTATATATATTTATATTTAAGAGGTTCATGACAATGTGTGTGTGTGTGTGTGTCAAATAGAAGAAATTTTCCTCGTCCTTTATAATGTACTATGTGACATGGAGTCTGTATTCTCGTGACAGTAGGGCTTTTTCTTGTAACTAACTAACTAACTAACTAATTCACTCTCGCTTGAAAAAATATAAGCAAACGTCGTTGACGCCTTTGACTGTATCTATTATGAACCCATATTTATTCTTTATCTATTTGCATGTGCACTGACCCGTACATGCATCTATTATAGAATCGAATATCATTAATTCAGAAGAAAAATAGTAAAATTTAGCATTTCTTACATTCGATCGCCTATTTGATCACATATGTGAATCGTATTTCGATAAAAGAGACTTCGACGTGAACGGTGTTGTTTATAAGCGACAGATGTTGGCGGAGGAACTTGCATTGCCTTTTCATTTTTTTCAACTATTGAAGCTGACGGATGCGGCTGCGGTTGTTGTGGTAGTAATGATGATTGAGAAGATTCAGCTTTTGTTTCGGTCTCTGTAATCGGCTTTGTCGTTTCTACCGGAGGAGAAACGTCGATGTCGTCGTCGACTTCAGGTACGGCAAACATTTCTTTTAATAGCCGTTATTTTGTTCAAGATGATATGATTCTATTCGCAAGGCTAATTTTTTTTTGTTCATCTTCTTTCTCTTCTTTCTCTCGATCTCTCCTTTTTTAACTTTATGAAGTATTCCCTTAAGGGATCTAACCGCAATGCTGTTGATGATGAGAAGTACATGTTAGAGACGAGAAGATGGTCCCGGCCATCTAATAGAAATACATTTTGTCTTTCTCTTTCTCTTCTTCTTTTTGGATTCTCTTTCAATGCTGCTAAGAAGACAGGCAAAGCGAGGGACAGAGAGAAAGAATGTGACGTATAACTAGGCCTCTCTCACATATTGCGGATGTATGTTCTGATTAAACGAGTCTAATAGACGATTGTCGCGAGTTGTGACTAAACTTGAATAGAACAACATACGAGTAAGAAGAAGAAAGGGAAACGAGAAGAAGATAAAAAGGGAAGGAGTAACACTTCAAGGCACTAGTAGAAATAGTTTGTAATGAATTCTCTTTTTGTTTTTCATTGTTTTGAAATAAGATGACTGAAAGCAGTAATCAATTTAGTAATCAAATAAATTCATGGCGGTGCTTTGAGGCAAACAAAACAAGGAAGTCATAATCAAAGTATATAGATGTTGAGTGGCATGCAAGTAACAATCTATCTGGTTATTGCTACTTCCTAACTAATCAAATTAATAATAGAGCAAGTAAAACAGGAAACCAGATAGAGAAACCACTCAAGCAGATGATTGACATGATATTGAACTACGATGATTAAATAGTTTCGATCAATAACAAACGAGACAAACAAAACTATAAATAAGAAAAACAAATCCTTCGATTTATTATTGTGTCTATTTTACATGAGAAGAAAAATTGTTGAAATGATAAAAACAATAATTGAAAGTAACATATACGATGCTAATACAATCATCGGTAGGGTTATGTAATTGAGAGCTGATGGAATATGATTACATCTTGTTGAATAGATTGGCGGATGAATTGTCATTGGATCACAAGATACATATTCATCTTCAGCTTCAAGTTCTCCAACACATAAACATTCAAATGGTTCATCTTTTTTTCGACGATTTTGGTCTGCATCACCCTCTAGACATATGGCTAATAAAGGACACAGACCACTTGCACACGTGTTACATATGGGATTAGTCGCATCATCAGCGAATGACTTGGAAGCTATGACAAATGTTGAAATACTTGAACTTGTTTCTTTTAGTTTTTTAAGTAAATCATGTGTGCATGGTTTAAATTCATAGGGATTATCATAAAGAAAATAAGTCAATTGCGATGACAATGGAATAAGATAGTAAAATGAAAATGCTTCTCGTGGATGTGCACCTTCACAATCGGCACAATACGGAGTATGAAAAAAACTCATTTGAATCGTAACTATTCAAAAAAAAACAAGCGAAAAGAAAAAGAGCAGATCTGTATGAAATTGATTAACATAGAAGAAGAAATAGTTTGTTGAGTCTAACTCACGAGCTTGCAATATAAGTAAATGTTTTAGATATTTAAATTGACGTAGTTCAATGCTTTGCCATACATTGACACCTGTTAAGATGAAGAAGAAAAAGCATGTTCGACGTGTTTCATGTGCAATTCAATCTTTCGAATACCGCTAATAAGTAATGTTTCGATCTTTGGTGCAGCTACAGCCAAAGCAGGTACATCGAGTATGTGAAGATGTGTGTACTTTCCCAATGTTGCTGCGTCTGATCGGTAACCACATATGGCCAACTCTCGAAACGTGCCAGAGAAACGATTTAAAAAGCACAGATCAAGCACACGATTTCTTATTCGATTTTCTGGAAATTCTTGAACGAATAGAACAACAACACTAATTTCACCGAGCGGATAATTGTCTAAAGCAAGTGACAGATGAGCTTCTTTGAGACCTAATTTACAAATAAGCATGGATTCTTCGGCTTTATGCGAACATTCAGTATGATATAGAGATGCTTCATCGGCACCCTGAAGAAATGGTAGTACACCGACAGAATCTAAGCACGGGCCACTAGTAAATGTTGAGGATGCAATAGTTGAGTCACTAGGATATGATCGAAGAAGATAAGGTGTTTCACAATGACACGAAGAAATAAGCACGATTATTATTATTGACATCATATTGATAAAAAAGTATTTCTACAGATTTAAGAAGAAAAGAGATGCGCCAAAATAAATATAGATTACAATACTATCCGAATGCTATATTCTACCGATCATGTACTTCTGCTCATCATTTATGCGTATCTATAATTAACGTCGAAGATCATAAAGCATTCGAAAGTTAGCCGTTGGAATGTGCACATTTCTATTGTTTGAACTTGAAATGAGTTAACAAGAAGAATTATTCAAATGTTGTATCATGAGAAAAACTTACAACGTATTTGATAGTTACATTATGAAGTTGAGCTGTATAGAATATTTAGGAATTTTTAATTTATATATTTTTCCTTGTGGATTGTATTTCATTCTAGAGTAGTTGTGTTGATTTACCCTCGTCGATAGGTCTTGTTTGTATTCAACTTTTCAAAGGCAATGTCACAAGTATCGACGAGGATCTAATCTTAAAATCAACTTTCTCTTTCATCATGATGTTCAACCGACTTGATGTATAAATGTTTGTTTGAAAGAATCATTAGTTAGCGTTGTTTTCTTCTAATCTTTTCGGTGACGAAAACAACTTGATAACGATACAACTACTGTTGATCAGCCAAAATATGTTTTATTTCGTTCGGTTTCCAGTTGTAGTGTTTGCAAGAAAATCAATGCCTTCGGCAGACATAATTGAAGCAACGACTATCTCTAACAAGTGCCATTATTCAACAAAACATTGATACTATTTGAACAACTAGTCAATAACAAGTCTGGGATTTTATTACTCCTACGTATCTTGTTTATTTAGATCACATACATCTACTGAAATCTAAGTATTGTTTTCGAGCAATACTCTTGTTGTTGATAAATATCATCAAGTGATATACTTTATGAGTTTCCTGAAAACAAGACCATTGATTTGCTGATATGTCTATACTGGAAAGTGATATCTCGACGAGACCGATTGATATTGATATGAGAGATAAAGCTTTAGATTTATAGTCGCACGACATTGATCTCGATTGTAGCCATTAGAAGAACAAAGTTCTCGAACATGACTGCCAAGATAATCATTCGAAGAAATAACAGTGATTAAAGGTTGCATTCGTTTTTTCACACAAATAGATCGATTGTTATTCGGGGAAACACCTTCTGACGTATGAATAACTGCCACATATTATCTTTATGGATATTCAAATAGATTAGTTGACACGCTTATACAGAAAGTAGAATATGATTAGCATTACAAGAAGGTAACATTGTTTGTATACCTTATTCAATACATTCATTTGACTTTTCTCAATCGAAACTCGAATATTTTCATTATGTTGAAAGTAATCATCAAGAACTATTTCGTATCATACGTGTTTACGCATATTAGTAGACATTAAAATAAGATGAAACTCAATATGTGTAACGTCATGGAAATTATTTCGAATAGTTGCTATAAAGAGATTCGTGAAATACTTTTCTTCTTTAGACAAATGTTTGAAATTCTACGAAACCTTTTCAATTATCATATTTCAACGTACGTACTTATCGATTGTAAACTATAAACTAGATTCTACAATGATTCAATTCATAACATTGTTTACAATATTCGTAGGTGTGTTGTATTCTTAGTTAAATCATAGACATTAACCGTGTCCGTTTAATTACCTTGGTTATTTGTATCAGTAGGCAACACAAGTTAAAATCAATGATTGTCGATTTCATCTAGATAGATAATTTTTTCAACGAATCACTTCTAGAGTACAATGAAATACTTGCAATCATTCTTTTCTACAGATGAAATGTTTCATCAAATGTTTAACATTGTTGAAATCATCATCATCATCATATCACTTCTACTGATATTTTAAATAAAAGAACATTGTTCAAGTGTTTTTCATCACAGTAAGAAATTCAATATCGATTCTTTCAAATAGTTAAATATCCGAGAAATAAATTTTACTTTCGAAACATACTCAATGATGTATGATTCTGTTCAATCATTGTTAGAAGAAGTTCATGAAAACGTTTTACATTCATGTTAAATTGATTCTATGTCATTAAACATGAACAATCGTCAGCTATTATAAATCAAAGTTTAGCAGCGAAATACACCAAACATGAATAGATTAATGGTAAGTCATGTGACAACGCCATGGACAAAAAAAATCATTCATCATTTTTATTTCCATTTACTACGACGAGTGATGAATAGTTTTAAATGTTGATATCGAAGAATTCTTCGGACATATTCTACTTACAATATGAGAAACTCTATCGAATAGAACGATCAAGGTTTTTTGAGTTCAGACTCAATTTTTGAAAAATACAGGAGTTTGTTAAAATGTTTTTTCCAGCGGGGTACAGATCAACCGATACTAAAATGAATTTCATATCAAATGAAACGCTGTTGTAAATGTGAATTCATGAGTATAAATCATAATCCAAAGGGTGATTGTGGACAATACAATTATGGAATTTGTTTTTTTCACATATTCGTAGTATCGTTTGATACGTTCACAGAAAAACATTTCGCATATCTTACTTTGCAGCACTTTCTTCGCTGATCATTTTGGAAAAAAGAACTTTTCAATATCATCAATAAATAACACTACACTAAGATTAAAAATACTGAAAAACGTCCTAGCTCTAGTTGACCGAGTTGTGTCAGACGTTTTCATATTTTCACCGTATTATCGTTGGTTTCTTGATGAAATTGAAAAATTCTTGCACCGCGAAATGATAGGCGGGAGAGAGAGCTGAACAACGTATGATTTTCTCAGCGCTTTTTGCTTTAGTCATTATACACGTCGGTGCAGGACTAAAAGGGGTTAAATTTAGTCATCATGACAACAATGAATTGTAGATGTCATAAACAATGTACAAAACATTTTGGTCCGAGGGATGAGACAACTTGAATCGCGTTGTAATAAATTCTAACTGAAATTCGAGTGCGAATGTGTTGGTGCATGAAGAGAATGATGAGATTCACAATTCGAGTAGGAGAGCTAATGTTAAACTTGTGTTTTCTATATTGCAGATGATTATTAATCAGCTTTATAAAACTATTGTAGATTATTCGATTGTCCGAAGCTATTGTTTTTGTATCTGATTTTAAATCTGTCGCCATATTAAAGATAGTATTATTATGAACTCGAGTTATTTCATAGGATAGATGGATGCATAGTCAACTATGCATGAAGAACATTTTGATTTATGATTATTAAAAAGTACATTGAAATGATTGATTATGTCCAGTATAATAGAAATCATTGAACGATACGAAGCTTCTGTGTTCTTCTTAGTTTCTAGTTCTACTGGTAGAAGTGATAATAGATACTTGATACCAATGCACATGTATTTATATTATTTATCAAATACATAATTGAATAACAGTAATATATTACACTGGTACATGAAATAAACCATTGTAGAAACTTGATTGTATCTCGAATACAATTCTTGCTTAACTTTCTATGAATGTTCAATTTTTCGAATGATTGAAAGATTCGCCTAATTACTATTCAAATAGATCCGTTAGGGATAATTGCTTGGTAATGAAATTCAACAAACGCTGATTCTATTTCGGATATCTTACTTTTTCAATTGAAACACTTACCAATAGAATTTCGTTATTCCCGTTTGATTGTAAGATATATTCGAGAGCAGATGTGCTCTATTCCGATGCATATCTCCTTCTCTCGTCTATCTTGCTCATTCATTTATGCACATGTGATTTTGATAGTGGGCTTCTTTGTTGTTTTTTTTGCAAACGTCCGTCTTTCTTTCTCAAGTATCTTGGGTATGTGTGTACGTGTGCGACAAAAAAAAGAACAATGGGAAAACATGAAGACGTTAATGCTGTACATTCATATCGAACACGAAAAAGAAAAGCAACATGTAGAACAAATGAAAGAAAAAGTGTAATATGTGTATAATAAATGAAAACAGAAAACAAAGGAAAATCAATCGAATAATGTTCAATCGGTATGCCCAGTTCTATTACCCATTGTTTCATCAATGACCAGGGATGATTTATTTGAATGATTCGATGACGCATCGATGTTTGCTTGTTCTTTTTTGCGTAATGCTTCAATGGGTAACGAACGATGAGAAAATTCATCGGATGACGGTGCAGAGAATCCGCTCGTTGTTGATGAAGAAAATTTATCTGCATTATGATCATTACGATATGAAGATGATCGACGATCAGGACTACGAGACGATCGGCGGGACGTAGAATGATCTTGGTTATTGCCTCGGTTATTACCACGAGTGAAAAACCGAGATGGACCGCTACTATTACTACCGCGACCTGTCGAACAGTGAGTCTGATAAATAAGATACGAGTTAAAATCGAATACGGTACCTCCTCTATTGAAACCACCTCGATTTCGAAATCCACCAGAATTCATATCATTATTATCGGTTCGTACGTTTCGATCATTGTTATTATTATGATAATAGCCTCGTCCAGTATTATCACCAGCAGCTGAAAATGAAAATGAAAATATTCATTTGATTCTTTGAATATAATAGTGTTGCAATTTCTAACCTCCTCGTCCTCGATTCAAACCTCTTGATATGGCACTAGAATTTGTTCGATCATTATAATTATTTCTTCCACCTCGATAAGATGAATAATTTCCATTATTATCTTGTGCTTGTGGTTGATCTTCTCGTTCTTCGAAACGATTTGGTCGTCGTGGGAACGGTGATTGTTTTTGATGTTCATCATTTTTCGTGGGCGTCGGTAGAAGTGGTGGCGGTTGTCCTTGTATCATTGTAGTTGCGAATTGATGATGAGCAAGACGATTCGGTGATTGTGATTCACCCATTAATTGTGTGGGAAAACGAGTCGACGATGAAGCTGATGTTGATGAAATGTGAAGTAGTTGTTCGTCAGTTGACGACAAATGATGCCGATGATGCTCATCGAAATGTGCCGTTTGTTGTACCGATGGTGAAGGTCGTCGATGAGAATCATCACGGAATTGAATTAAAGTGGGACCTATTCAATAGAAATCATCACTATCACGTTAGCCAGCAAGAAAAAAAAGAGGACTATGAATAATTTAATTGAAGAATCTAAACATGCATTTAAGAAGATAATAGAATATTTTACTATGTGCAATAAAATTCACTACAAAGATTTGTTATTTGAATGTTTACCATCAACAGTGTGAGCGAAAGTAGCAGTCGTTAATGAACCACCTGCCGCTACTGGCGTAGTAGCCACAAAGTGGTGATGAGTTGGTACAGCAGTTGCACTTGTGAAAAGATGCAAACCGCCGCCTAGAGAGTGATATATTTATATATATGCATATACATAATGTAATGACAGATTTTTTTTCCTATTTAATCTGTTCTCATGGAAATAGAAAATGTTTTCAAAGTGGGTTAACAAAAGAAAACACCATTGTTCGTACTATGGTCAATAGATACGTACCCGATGGAAGTGATTGTGGATTAAGATCCTACAAAAAAAACACAAACAACGAGTGATTAATTCGTATTTCAATCGATCGAATGGATTGCTTTTCTTAGATTACTTTTAATTCTGTTGGATGATGTTGTAATTGCATAGGTGGCGGATGTTGATTAGTTGCAACAACATGACCATAAGGCATCTGATGAACGATCTGACTGTTAGGGAATACTCGTCCTATTACAAAAGAGAACATAATCATCATGAATTTCTACGAAAATTTCCTTTGAAACGAAATTTCATACCAGCAATATGTTGAACAACTTGCACAGGCTGTCCGTGTGTATGTTGTTGTACTTGTATAATTTGTGTACCTGGTGCCATCATTTGCACAGGTAAACCAACACGTATTGAAGATTCATGCGACGGTGCCATTAAAAACGTCGGCGGATTAGCTAAACGATTCGTTGCTTCTAAGTGCATTGTTGCAGGTCGAGGTGGAAGATTCGTTGGTGCTGAAAAATCTTGATGAGGAAATGGTGCTTGAGGATGAACAGGTGTTTGTATTGGCTGTTGTTGAAGCATAGGAGGAGGATCGACACGCATCGGTGGTATCGCAGCTAAGAAAGACAAAACATATTCTTTGAATAGAAAATAGATTAGAAACAAAACTGAAACAAACATTTGAGAAATGATGGCATTGATTCTTCATCAATAGTTCCACCTTCAGCTAATGCTTGTAAATTAGGAATATCTTTTAATTCTGCATATGGTATATAGGTACAGCCATGATCAGCATCCCAATAATCTTTAAAACGATCTTTGACGCCTTTATTTGTCGCCCATGCAATCTAGACAAAGAAACAACAGACGACAGTGTAATGTTCAATAAATTGTTTGTAATCGAATGATTACTTTTATTGGATTTCCATGAAAACGAAAATCTTTCATTTTTTCTAAACATCTTGATGCGTCTGACCGTTCTTTAAAACAGACAAATGCACAGCCACGCGGTGGAATATGCTAGTCAATAAAAAAAACAAGAACAAAAAATAAATAAAAGTTTTTCTTTCCTTTCTAATGGCATAAAATGCAACATTAATTCTTCAAGTGGATTCGTGTGAGTTACCATTATATTTTTATCGTCCGTTGAAATGTCATGTTTACGTCATTGACAAAAAACGTCTTTGACGAAGAGTACACTCTAATGTGTATGTGTTCAACGATAGGTTGCCTTCTCAATGGAATCCTCCTTCTTGACATGATTTGTCTTCTCGAACATCTTTCAATAAATCAATTCATATGGAATTCAACTAAATAATCAATATTCAATTGATTGCATATGAAAACTATCGTTCCAAGACATTTACAACAAAAATTCATCCATGTTGTCTTTTCGTGTATCCCGTGGAGAACGTGAATTCATTCGAACTATGTTTTTTTCAGTTCGGTTTCATTCAAAACTAGATAGGAAATTTTCTTGTAATCAACTAGAATATTATTACATTATATGTTGACATCGATATAATTAGCTAATTATACTTACATTAATATCGTTGATTTCTCCATGTGGTTCTAATTGTTCGCGTAAATCGATTTCACTAATAATCTTTGGTAAATGTCCAAGCCAAAGTGTTCTTGAACTAACTAGAGAAAACGAAATAATGAAAGTTAAATTGTCTTTAATAGAATTGAGTTAACGAACCAACAAGATGATCCTCTTTCAGCGGTGGTAAACCTTTTCGACGGCGCTCACGCTTTTCAGTTTCTTTTAAACGTGATGCAGCTGAATCTCGTCGATTCATTGAACTTAAAATGGCAAAATGTTTTATGATGAATATGAGGATGAAATCAACGATCATATAGTGAAAACGAATTGTTTACTTCGATGATGAACGTGTTCGTTTTGATTCGCGTGAACGTGAACGTGATCGTGAACGAGAACGTCGGCGAGTATAATGATGCCGTGAAGGTGATGATATTATACGATGATGATGTTGTTCGTCGGAATTTTCTGCTTCCATATCTTCTGGACGGAGATCAACATCAGTTGGCTAAATAAGAACAATTAAATAAATGATCATTTGAATATTTGTGTTTATCTCTTTTACGAACCTGATGTAAAATTTGACGACTAGCATCGAAATTCATCTGTTGTTGTTGTGGTGGTGGTGGTTGTGGTTGTTGGGACGATAGCGAAGAAGGTAATGGTTGTTGAAAGAAGATTGGTGGTGGACGTGTAGGATCAAATGACATTGATATTGACATATTGTTTGCATCGGTTATAGGAAATGATATCGTATTCGGATGATTGGGATTTATCAACATTCCAGTCGGTGGCTAAAATAAAAATTCACTTACATTACTCAAAACTACTGCATGTCTCTCATGAATGAAATGCATTCAGAACAGAGCACTTGCTACGATAGAATCTTTATCTATTAAACAACACAGTTCTTTCTAATAGTCAAAGTTAACCATGGGGTTTGATAATCCGATGCATTTGTTCTCCTGAATGTTCAGTTTTTGCTAGAAGCACCTTTACAACTCTTCCATTAATTGGAATACAGTAAATTTCTAGGGAAGGACTGAAAACGACAATTCTCGGGTTCGACAGATCGAATTAAAGTTGAGGTTCTCTACTTGGGATCAGTATGAGAACATTTTCTGTTCAAATTTTGGCGTAAAAACTTGTCAAAGAGTTGCTAATATTGATTGCATGAAATTAAAGGAAATCACGAGTCTAATATGTCAGTGGTAATCATCGATTAGTCAGTTTAAAAGTAAATGATTCAATATTAAGTTTTTCATTCTATTGGAAAACAGATTTCCCTTGTAAATATTTCGTATGATGAAACAAACGAAGATAAATGGTAAAAACAAACGTAAGAATTCCTACTTGAATAAATTGCAAAGGCTGTTGAATATTATTCGGAGGAAAATTCGTTGGGATATTTGTCATTGTTTGTCCACGCGGCTCATCATCATCATTATCTGAACCATAATCAAAATCATCAAGTACATTCTAAGGAAGAAGAAGGCAAAGCAGGTTCGGATTAAAACATGTAACAATCAACTCTAAACAAATATGATTTACAGCGACACTTGATTGCATGGGTTCTGTTGGATTTGTAATTGATTGTGTTGTTGATGATGGCTCATCATTGGAATTGTTTGTATTTGTTGGCTTTTTATGAGATTCTAATAGTTGATTAGTTATTTGTTGAATTTCGGTTAGAATTGATGTTGTATCTGAATCACCTTTGGCTGATGCGCGCTTTAATGTTTCTTGCAATTCTCGGAAACGATCGAATTCCTTACCACCGGAAGACTTCTAATGTATAAATTAAGAACATACACACATAAACATATAGTATTGTACATGACCAAGAATTCAAATGAGAATTTCTTTAGAACGATTCTTTACTTTCCTCATAAAAGAGAACATTTTTCATCGATCAATCATCTTGAAATTGAGACTCAGTAACATTATCATATATATATTCTTGAGTCGATCGTACAGTGTTAGAGACATTTTACAATAGTTTTAACATCAAGAACGATACATCCCGAATGAGAATATTTCTGTCAAAGATTTGTCTCATAGTTTTGAAATGCAAATCAGAAGCCTTGTGGACGATACTGAAGTTTACAAAAATGAGTTCATGTTTCTCAAGAGTTCCTCGAATTTCATGCTTTTCAGAGTTTCATTGTTTCACGAAAGAACTTCTACCGATGAAGAAATCAGTCTGTAGACAACATTCAAGTGAATACTACAGTCACAAAGACTTAGAACAAACAACTATCACAGCTCTGTGATTTTAAACAGCTGAGTTCTTTCGTATATGTTCCAAGTTCGTATGCGAATATGATCGATCAAATGAATATGTTCTTCTCATTCAATGAAAACTCAACGGATACGACGATGAAAATATGGAGAAAAATGATCAAAATCAATAATCCGTAGAAATGAAATCGATTTGGGTCCATGACATCTTTCGAAAGAAAACTCATACGATCTTTATTTCAATTGAACTATTTCCACCGTGATCGATGAGATGTACGCATTGATTCGTCTCATCAAAGAATATCACATAGAAGAACTTGATTTTCAAAATATTGACATATGATTACGGTTCCTATTTTAGAAACGAAGTAGAACGATCTGAGAAAAATGAAGTATTGAAAAGTCGAAGTCATACTTCTTTGAATTTGTTTATCAGTCTGAAAAAAAAGAACGAATAAGTCTATGAGGAAACGAACTTTGCCCATTGTTACAATCGGACGTGTCAATAGCAAAGAAGGAATACACTAAAAATCGTATTCGTTATCATGTTTTGCAGAGAAAAAAGAAGTTGACCCAATCCGTAGGGCAAAATTAACTCGATCGGAACCTGTCGTATAGAAGTGATAATATCAATATGAGTGTAATATTTTATAAACTATTTTTCTCGCCAGACAATCTACTTCATAGGCAATGAAATCAAAGAACGATTTCACATGTTTAAATCTATTCGTTAAAATTTGCTTACTTCACCACTGTGTTTATCAGTTGAAAATTCAGCTAAAATAAAATAGAATATGTCATTTGTTTTCTTTTTAAATCTAATTTTCTGAGAAAACGCCGTACCTCGAACTGATAAATCATCTGTATTTACATTAAATTGATGGGCTTCAAATAGTTGTTTGATTAAATCAGGCGAAAAAATAGAATTTTTTTCCCATAAATTAAGTACACGAGAAATTTTATTCTATAGAAGTAGAAAGAAAACAATCGATGAAAATTTTCAAAACAAATTAAAACAACTTACTTTATCTTCTGTGGGACATTTTTCAACATATTGTATTGTATTAACTATATTTTTGGCGAATCGTGATCCATAAACATCTTTATCAACACCATATTGATGTCGCGATTGTCGTATGACGGAATCGATGACATATAAGCCAGGAATTTTATATTCAGGTTTACACTAATGATAAAGTTCAAATTAGTAATGACAACAACGTCTTTCGTTCCTTTACTTTGCTGATAAATTTTTCAACATTCATTACAATATGTTTATAAAATTTAATTGCCTTTAAGGCTGCTTTTGTAATTGACATCATTTTAGCTTTCGATATCGGTGGACGAGTTTCGACCATACTTTGAAGCTAAAAATAAGTTTAGAATCATATTCATTTTCATTCGTACATTTTTTCAGATGCCTAGATTGGGGATAGATGAGTACCCTTGTTCGAAGTGTCTACAAACATAACTTAGAACCATATCGACGCGATTTAGTTTTTCTTTCAACGAACATATGAAACAACAGATTGAACTCCTCGAAAAGATCACCACTTCTATTCATACGAAACTTAATTAAGAAACACTTAATGGCATTTATTTCTTGCACTTGTTCAAAGAAATCACCGTTGATTGTTGTGCACTCAAAAAGTGAGTACATTCTAGAGTCGGTCAGTGTGTCCAGTCGTTTTCACGATAACGCCTGAAAGTTTAATCCGATGGTCATGAAATTTTGTACACGGCATTATCTCGGTCGAGTTCGAAGATGCAAATAATTTGTCTAGGTTTTACGGAGTTACAGGAAGAAATATCATTATTTTCTATGCAAATATTGGCCTATACCAATTTTCGCGAATCAAAATGTTTGTCATGGTCAAAAGGAAAACTGAACTATTACAGGCCATTCGATAGAGAATTTCATGGGCTAAGAAATGATGCTAAACTGTAGGGGTAAATATGCTGTGTATTTCTTTCCCATAGAACTAACGTTGTTGTTTTTGGACTAGATAGAACTTGTCAAGAGCTCTAAATGATAGTATATCATAGAGGTAAACATGATGCATTTAAGCCCGACCCCCCCCCCCGCACAAAAATTCTCAAATATAGAAGAATTTCGTTGTCTTCCGATTCACAATAGCTCGAACGCGCAACCCAAACGTTCGCAGTGCAGGTCCATAGGATGTATTCAAATTTTTTCTCTCTTTGAAAGAGCATGTCAAGGTGAAGAGCACACCAGAGTCATTTTTTTTTCAACAACCGTTCTTTATGCCCAGATAACAATGGGTCTCTATTGAAAACAACAACTTTTTAGAGGGTTTTTTGAAGTTGTGCTTCCTGTTTCCCGCTGAGAAAGTAAGAAATAGAACGAAAGGACTCTGTACTGCCCTCCATGATGACATGTTCTTTCTACGAGAAAAAGTCAAAGATTTATCATGAACCTGCACCGAGAAATTTGGCTCGTCGAATTCGCTATTTTTGACCCTTGTCAGGTTCTCATTTCAGTTAAACATCATGATAGAACGCTGAAACTTTAGCCATAGCTTTTTCATACCAAGCCTAACATATCCTGTGAGCTTCATGGAATTTGAACGTTTCTGGGCTCAAATCGATTTTTGAGGAGGGAGGGACCTTAAGGTTTCCTCGATGTTGCACTTCCCAAAAGCTATGAAAAACTGATGTATACCGATACTGTTGGTCGATTCTTTTGGATAGTTTGATCAAAATCAATCTTCCGTCAACTTCATCTCTTAAAGTACTCGGATTTGAATCCGAGGTTTCTACATTTTTTTTCGCATGAGAACAACTATTGTGCGAATAAGTTTGACCCAGTGTGTGTCATCAATTTTAAGACGAATACTTAAATCTTGAAAACTCATATGTCGAAACAATTTCAATTAAAAATTTAGGAATGTCTGTATGGCAACTGGTCTTATGTTGAATCGATAATTAAAAAGAAACGTTTGTAAATTCCTTAAATTAACAATAGTTAGAGTTTCCGATTTGTAGATTTCAGCATTCGTTAGAGACGAGCTCGAAAAATATGTTTGTTACGAAATGTACTTGGAAAAATCGTTTTAAAATGCATCATCAATCTTGTGAAACTTCCTCTGATTTTCGTTCGAGTTTTGAAAACTTAACTGAAATTTTCTAGAAGTGCAATATTCATGTCATGTATTTTATGAAAATAACGTATTTCTCAATGGTGACGTCTTCTACTCAATGAAACAAAATTAACAACCGAATACTTTTCTATCTAACGGATTATTTTTACACTTGTCTTTTCCTAAAACTGACGAGAGAGAGTACCAGTTGAATATCATTGTCTACTATCAAAACTTGTGATTCATATCCAATAGGAATGCAATAGTTCATAGAAAAACTAAAGAATCGAGGGTGAAAACTTACAATCGATAGACTCAAATTTAAACAGTAAAATAGGACGTAAGAAAAAATCTTATGCGGTCAAAGAAGTGATTTCATTTGGCCTTCGGCATAAAATCGAAACTAAATAAAACGAACCTCTCGAACAAATTCTTTGACGACTTCTTCTTGACTACCACCCATGTTGTGTTTGTTTGTTTTCGGTAAATTATCAATTATTACTTAAATCATGTAATTAAACACAAAGTAAAAAATAAAAAATTCAATTGTCAATAGATGAAAATTATCTAAAGTGAAAAGAAAAACGAGAATCGAATGAGACTCCATGGAATTTGAAATTAATCATGTAAATCTTGAGCAAAGACATGTGTAAAACAAAAAGATTCAACGAGAATCAAGGACACAGATCAATAAGCGAAGTGTTTTGTTTACTGTACACATGATTTGATGATTCCGCCTGAAAAATTAATTATTGATAAAAGAAAATGAACAAAAAAACAATGACACAATAGATACAGAAAAAAAAAAGGAAAAAAATGATCTAGTTAATCGATAATTTGTTTGCCACATTTCGTTGATGGACGAGATTCGAATGAATTTCTGTTGATATCAATATGTTGTTGATTATTGTTCGATTGACATCGTCTAAATCACAAGGCGTAATGTGTTTCGTATTTTTTTTCTCTCTCTTTTTTTTTGTTTCGCTTATTGATCTGTGTCCACTCGTTTTTTATTCATCGAATTTATTCTTTCTATTATCAAAATCATTTTCGTCATGCTGCTATAAGTACAAACCTACGCGAATCGACAGACATTATTATGTCAATCTTAGATATCATCATAGTCATCGGCTTCGGTAGAACACAAAAATATGAAGAATGACCTCGCATGATTAAATCATTGTTTCATTTTCGTAACCAAGAATAATTGTGCGTGGGAGAATAGATGAGGAAATTCTATCGAGATTATTTTCCCAAGTTATAATCATTTACTAGTAAAGACTATTTCTGATAGAAACATTCAGAGCCTATGAAATAAGTATAATTTTGTCGTCGTGTCGGCTACAGGTGAGAACTTTTCAGATACTAACTCTATGTTTTGTGTTTTGACATTGTAGCTATTTATATATGCATATAACTGATCAAGGTTTCAAACGCGCAGATGATCTGTCAGTCAAGTAGCAAGAACTAATTCTTATCTAGAAATATGACACACTTCTAATCTGATATGTTTATAGCCGTACTCAAACGTTCACTCTCTTCACTGAACGTTATGGAATCTAATTAATGATTGACAGCGTATTTAATAGAGTGCGTACTATGACGAAATCTACGATCATCATCGACTGTCTTCTACTTAGTTACAGAATATTCGTTTTAAATAATTCTTCATTGTACGTGTTACAAATCCACGTGACTTCAGTGGAAATGTTTGTCGTTCTATCACTTGAGACTCAGATTGTATTTAAAGATCTACTACTATTTCCTCGGACATGATGTTTTTAGAGAATATGTTCTTTCTTATAAGTTTTTGAAATCCATAAGAAAAACATTCTTTTCCGTATTTTTGTCTATTTACTAGTGTCAACTACGAAGATTTTTCACATTAACTCGCTAATTTTATCGGATATAATTGACAGATCTGAAAATCTACTGAGCTTAGTGATAATCAATAATTGACATTCTAATCTAACACTTTCGTCCGTCTTTCATCACATCTTACGAGTTGATTGATCTCCATAGTCTAGCTGATAACGTATGCTAAAAAGATATTTCGGTACATCACTTATTGTTGAAATCTTAAGCATGCTCTTAACTGAAGACAATCGATTCAATGCACAAAGAAATTTCGATGAAAGAAAACAAAATGGTTTTTCATGGAATGAATGCCTAACACTAGATAGAATTGTTTCGCTTGCTGCTCAATCGGAATATTTTCTGAAGTTCAAACTTTGGCATAAAATTGAATGTCATGCTTACCAATGCGATAGAAGAATCGAATTGTCTTGTTAATGACTTGAATAAATATTCTCGATGAAAAATAAATGCCTAAAAGTAAAACAAAAACAATTAGTAACGAACATAGGTTCGTGCCGAAGAAAATCGAACCATGAAAGACTTCTATCGGCTCAAAACGCACGATGTTTCATCAAGAAACTTCAATCGTGTTTCTTCCTTTGTCTTCATGATGTTCCAATCACAAGAAACCGATGATTGTCAATATTTTTTACGCTTCATTCAAAATCTGAACGATGTGAAAACGAAATTTCTGACAGGATAAACACCTCGATCTGTGATAACGAAATTATTATTTTCATTAGAAAGCTCTAAACAGAATATATTTCCTGTCGCTAATGTCAACACTTAATCAAAAGATTCAGTAGCGCTATACAAACTTTTAGAACAAATGAAACCAACCATTATTTCAAACTAATAACCTCTTTATGATGAAATTCATTAAATTTCCGTGAAAATCATTAGAAAAAAAAATTTTCAAAACCAAAAATAGGATCTGTTGGTTTTTCTTTCCGTTTCCGTTCAACATCTAGATGTCACTCAAAATCGACGAATGGGTGATATTGCAAATTTTTCGAGTTAAAATTTCGAAAGGCTACTGAGAAAGCAGTATAAGTATTTGAATATTTTCATTAATTTTCACATCTTATCAGTTCTATACGCATTTGACGTGTACGATTCGATCATAGATTCGTCCAGTCTTAGACGTACAAGAACGACAGGACATATTTTTGTTCGTTTTTGTTTTTCGTCGTTTTGATAGGTTTGCCTGAAAACATATTTTTCTATTCTTTTCCTAGATGGCTGAGTTCGATCTTACTGCTAAACTATGTCGATATTTTGATCGACATCTTGTTTTTCCATTGCTAGAATTTCTCACCGAACGAAATGTAAGTAGTTGAACATAGGGAAAACAAAATTAGTATTTGCATTTTTGTTCTTGTTCAACTGGTATTCATTTAGATTTTCGATGAAAAAGAAATTCTCCAAGCAAAATATGATCTTTTACAAAATACAACTATGGTTGATTTTGAACGTGACATTTATAAAAAACTTCATCCTGATGAACCAGAACCAAACGGTTTTATTTCCATTGAAATTGTTGTTATGAATGCATGTTGAAATTATATATACATATTTAGAATTGATCAATAAACGCGAGGAAATCGTAGCTAGATTCAATGAACTTTCCGAAGCAGTTCAGCCATTACTCGATGCTGTTGTTACCGAAGGCGCAGCGCTGCATATTGAACGTCAACAGTTATTTAATTTTTTTTACTTGTCCAATTTGATTTCATCGTTCAACATAATATTTTTCCATTTCTAGAAATAATGAGTCAATGTCACCATTAGAATATTTGAGCAAAACTTTTAATGTAAGTTTGTTTCGAAACACGATTGACATAGAACTCGTAGGATCACATAAGATTTATAATTAAAACATGAATGATTTATGCATCAAGTTCTCATCCAAATATGTGATCGAATTACCATTCATTCGAGATATTATCTTAACTAATTGTTTGTCGTATAGTTTCATTTTGTAATTATGTAAAAGTTAATGCGAGAAAGAGACGGTCTCACCTATTCTTTTAAATTGTTTGTCAGTCTTACAATGTTATGCAGACGATCAACATCATTTGTTTCTTCCAACTGACATTGAATTGTTACTTCGGAATATATTCTCATTAACTTCACTGATAGATTTCATATGTTTGATACTTTTTTTTATCAAGATTCTGATCTCGTCTTAGTTTAAATCGAATCAATATGATTCGTTTATCAAGAAGATTTAAGTAGATTTATCAACAGAAAAAGAACGCTAAAATACATAGGTAAATTATTCGAACGATATGAGTATGCAACAAAAAAACAGTTTTATTAGTGAGATGATATCATAAGAGACAACTTGACCGATATCTATAGTCGAGTGATTCTTTTATCTAGATTTTATATACAAAAAGAAAATGTATACCATAGTAACTTTAACATCAGTATCGTTTTAAACGTGATACAGGGTTATATATTTCCTATTTTCATTAAAGTTTCAAAAGAATAAAAGTTTTCAATAAAGATTTACAAATCGTAACAATAATAGAACTAATCTTACATTTGTATCTTTGAAAGATCGATTTCAATCCATGACGTCAATTTGACCTAGGATATTTACTGAAAATTTGGCTTTAAATAGATTCTTTTAAGAATTATTTCTTTATCGATAATGACAAGACAATCCTCTGTGTACGTCTTAGCAATCACTTATAGAATTTCGATAAACGAGAATTTCTTCACGAGGACAAAAAGAAAACAGGATATGAAACTCAAATCGAAGATGCCTATATCATGTTTTGTCAATTGATTCTATTCACAAAAGCAATTATTGAATCGTGAACAAGACGTATTGTTTTTCAAAAATAGATTGAACGAAACAATGTCAACGATCTATATACGTTTGCTCGTTATGTTTATGATTGTGGTGATTATTCTCGAGCGGCTACAAATTTAGGTCTCTATCGAGCACTTGTAAGTTGATTGTTAACATGACGAGAACATATCATAGATTGTTATTTTTTTTTCAATCGAAATTATAATTTAGGTTCCGAAAAACGATAAAAATATGATGTCATGTCTATGGGGTAAATTAGCATCGGAAATTCTCATGCAACGTTGGAGTGATGCGTATACGGATTTGAATCGTTTGAAATTTGCTATTGAAACGAGCAATTCTCGTTCACCGATAGAACTCTTACATCAACGTACATGGTTTCTTCATTGGTCATTATTTGTGTATTTCAATCATCCACAAGGTCGAGATGATCTCGTTCAATTATTTCTTGATTCAACAACAAATCAAAAGAATTTATATTTGAATACATTACAAACAACGGCACCCCATTTATTACGCTATCTAGCTGCAGCTGTTATTATTAATCCACAAAAACGGAATAAACCAACATTGAAAGAGCTCGTTAAAATCATTCAACAGGTTTGAAAAGTTTTTCATTTGTTGTTTGTCTGCATGTTATTTTAACATCTATCGATCTCGTGTCTGTGTTCAAGGAGTCCTATGCATTCCGTGATCCAATAACCGAATTTCTTGAATGTCTCTACGTTCATTTCGATTTTGATAGTGCACAAACGAAATTACGTGATTGCACGGCTGTACTTAATAATGACTTTTTTCTTGTCGGTTGTGCTGAAGAATTCATGGAAAATGCTCGTTTCCTTATATTTGAAACTTTCTGTCGTATTCATCATTGCATAAAAATTGAGTATGAAATCTTTGTTATTAAATCATGATTTTAACTTTAACTATTATTTCGGTTGTTTCTAGTATGCTATCAGAAAAACTACATATGACTCCGGATGAAGCTGAACGTTGGATTGTGACTTTGATACGTCAAGCAAATCTAGATGCTAAAATAGATTCACAACAAGGAACAGTGATCATGGGCACACTAACATCATCGCCATATCAAAAAGCTATTGAAAAAACAATGAATTTATATAAAGACACAGAAAATTTAGTCAAAAATTCCGAACGAAAAAGAGATACGAATGTATACTCATGAGTTTTTCATGTTAGAAAGACGATTTTCGAATCGGTCTCCTTGTTATGTTTTTCTTAGACTACTGGCAATAATTATCAAACACAACAATCACAAACGAATAGCGATTTTCTCTCGTTTGTGGAGGTTTCTTTTTCCAGTTATGATTCTATTGTTGTTGCGGTCGTCATTTTGATTCTCTATAACATCATTAATAAAGAATATTAACAATGAAAATCTAGAAATATATGTTATCTATCACTAAAAAAAAGCTTCTTGTTTCTCTTTGATTCATTTGGTAAAATGATTTTTTTTCCTTAGTTATAAATAAGTATTTTGCAAAGTTTTATTGGTTTAAGATAAAAGCTTTCTTTCGTATTGAATCGATGATTAAAGAAAAAAATTAGTCGGCAGCACGATGATAAGATGGGAAAGTTGCCATTCCCGACAAATTATTTGTCTGGTTTCTTTTCAATCATATATTCAAACGAAAGATACGACTATTCTACTGCATCGTATCAACGAGAGTATTCGATTTCAATCTATTATACCAATCGACTAGGAGAAACATATAACCTTTTAATGAGAATTCTCTTTTCATTTAATTTTACAGTTAGATATACCTTTGTTCGAGTTGCTTGGCGCGCATATACAAGCGTGTTAAATTCGATCCCTTTCTTTTTCTCCATCCATAAACAGTTAGATTTGTATGTGAAATTGTAGTGCTCGACGTAATACACAGAAAACAACCTATCGCGTTAGATAGAGCATTTTGACAATAGTGTCTTTTTTATGAATAAGAAAAATCCTATGAGAGAAAAATACTCGAATGAAATGCATTAGAAGATTTCTCTTGTCAGAAAACTTGAACGTTCTATTTATGAGAAAGAATTAAGGTATGATGTGTTGAATTACAGAGTAAACGTTGCCGTACTATCAGAGAAGACGAATTACTTAATTACTGAAGAATTGTTCAGTAAACAAAATGACAAGAAACGCAAGGCTCGTTGTATCATCGATGTCTGAATATATACGAGTCGATACATCTGTTTTCTATCTCTTATTGTTTGTTAAAATCGAATTCACTAGACTGAGACATACAGATCAGTTGCATATCTAATGTTGAATATATTTAGATAAAAAGTTTTGAAACAGAAGATTTCTTGTCTGATCAAAATGTTCATCAAGTTCATTTTCTATTGATTGAAATTAAAACGTTCGACGTAATATTATGTAGCTGTGATTTAAAAGTGTTCCATTAACATATGATAAATCATGTTGTAACGAGAAAAAATTATTTATTTCACTTAAGTTTCATAGAAGATGTTCTGTCATAAAAATATAGGAAATACATTGATTTCGGTTTTCGAATGATACACGGACATTGTATAGTACAACATTTATTTTAGACAAGTATAAAATCATTGTAAATGTAGGGATTAACGAAGTTTTTATTCACTTTTGTAATTGATGATTGAATAGAAGAGTTATTCTCATGACCATAAAGTATTAAACTTGTTTCTATCATCAACACTAGTTTAGTCGATGAAGATGTCATCAAAGTCTAATTAGCTCCATTGACGTGACCTTCAACACGATCATCATATTGCCACAAAAAGATTAAAAGTCTACTGAAGATATTTCTCACATTATGAAAATTCGTCAGTGACATTACGACAAATCGGGGCGTATTCATCCGGCTTACTGGCGACATGTTAAAAACGTGTTTCATTCTTTTCCTCTCATCTGCATTCTTACATTTCACATACAATAATGAGATAACTACTAGATATTTACATGGTTAGGAATAATGAAGTATTTTTTCTTCTTGTTCTCTCTCATTATTTTCCTGTGTTAAGTATAATGAAACATTAAATAGAGAAAAGGACATGAAAAAGTGCATTGTTGTTTTTTTAGTAAAACGGCTGATGAAGCAACACACGTTCGTTTAAATGTCATCAACTAATCTAAAAATCTCCGTTATATTATAATTATCAAATTATAAAGATTATTCTTCATTTAAATTTTCCACTGCGCTCTTACATCCAGAAAAAGAACGATGAAAGTATGAAAATTTATTATCTTGTTGTTTTTCAAAATTATTCATTGCGTATTGATTAAAACTTTGATCGCTTCCGTTGAGACTTCATCCTGTTATTAGAATCTATTTCTTCATGAGACGCAAGCTCATTTCCGTTCCTGGTTCGTTTCACGATTTTTATGATCATTGAATATATATGAGAATTTGAATCATGTGATACAACTCTATTCGATCTTGAATATGTTCTGCTAAATGAAAGCATGAAGGAAAAAGATATCGAGCAAAACATGACAGTAGAAACACTTTTCTATCAGTTAGAAATGAAGTTCGAGAGAAAACGTTTTCTTTAATACATAGATATGCAATAGAATTTATTTATTTTTAAATTAATATGTGACTACATAAGACGATTGTCTAATTATGTTTGTGTTATTTATTATTCTCGAAATTTTTTCGCCAATTCTCTTGATGAATCGATAATACCCGATATCGTGCACATAAAACCAAAAATAATGATCGCTAGATTTCCACCGATAGTCGTCCATGATAGTGAATAGTTTTTCAAATATAAATAAAAGTAACATGGCCATACAAGAGAAAGAAATACTCCGGTTATACTTCCAATAAAACCCATTAGTTGAGCAAAATGTGGAATGCATAATGCCATAATAAGTGTACTAAAAATAACGACGATTCTTGCTAATATAGTTTTCCATGTTGTCATTTCATTCGATAGAGAAAACTTCGGTAGTATAAGTTCGCATGCAGCAAAATAAGGTAATGGATAGGATAGAAGAGCTTTTATTGCCAATGTTAAATTAATTACAATACGTAATTGTTGTGTTGGTAAATTATTTGTTATTACTTCAGATGTTTGTTCTTGCCATGTTAGAAAGCCAATTAGAGCAAAACCTGTTTTGAATATAGCAGCGATTATATGAGATAAGACAAGCATGGCATTGAATTGATCTGGATAACGCATATTATTTTCTAATGTTGGAAGAAATATTTGCGATGTATAACTGAATACAATAATACCTAACGATGTTGGAAACGAAGCTATATTTATACGTAATTGAATTTTAGACCAATCCCAGGTTGATGCTTGCGTGAGACAATATATAATTATGATCATATTTATTATTAAATGAACTACGGCATTACCAGCACTAAACCGGGATACAAGACGAAGACTCCGAATAAATGAATACGGTAGAGTGAATAAACAGGATAAACATATCCAATAACGAACAGGTATGTGAAATTGTGGAAAACTTCCGGCAAGTAATGCACCACAAAGAACTAAATAGAGAATGCCTAGAACAAAACGAATTTGTAAGTACTTGCACATTGTTTTATTCCTAATCGAACTACGTACAAGTCATCAATAATTCAATATTTTGAGCGATAAATAATATTCGTCCACCGAATCGTTTTCCCCAAACACATTCAGCAATATCAACATAAGAATGTCGTACTTTGACGAGCAGTCCCGTCGATGGACTCGGCTCGTAGAGACATGAAATAAGAATTTGTCCTGTATAAGTACAAATCCAGGCAACTGCAACCATAGCGAGTAGAGACCAATAACCACCATGATAAACCGAATATGGTAAACTAACTAAAAACATTCCCTAGAAACAAAACGTACGTCATCTTTTTATTCATATGAAAACAAGGCGAAATGTAAATGATTCCTCAACTTGTATTGCATTAGTAACATTCCAAGCTGCTTCAAGTGCCGTAATACCACCGACTGAATTCGTAGGTCGTTCTTTTTCTTCTTCATGATGAAGATATAATTGATCTGTTTCATTATGAAATTTTTTGTACGTCGTAAACGGTGTGAAGCGTATAGAGAATTTGGAACGTCCGTTGCTCATCATTGATTTGAATGAAATGTAATAGAATCAATAGAATGTGTCTTACGAACGTATTGATTCTGTTTACTTAGCTTTCACAATATAGAAATATAGAACTTTGAAGAACTTTGTCAATAATATGAATTGCTTTTCTATCGACGATAATGATAATGCCATCTAGATTAGACTTATTTGTTTCGTTTTTGTTTTCAACAATCTCATCCTATTCTTCTTGTCTTATTATAATAACAAAAATGAACAGTATTTATATTTCAGATGTCGAATCTTCAATAAAAAAAAAAACTAACGATGAAAAATGATTCATTGTTTAACAGTGAACTTAAAGAAAGTTCTCCAGTTGATCTGAGAATTTCAGGAGAAGATGATGAAGCTCAACTCAAATTATTATCAGCGACGAATTCCATTGATAAGCAACCAACAGCACAAATAAAAAATATTGAATCACTCGAACATAAAAATCTTCATTTCTTATACGATAATTCGTCCGAACTCGAGACTCAATTGCGTGGATTTGAACTGAAACATAAAGAATATGTTAGAAAATTAGACGAAGTTGAGTTACTCAAAGGAAAATATAGAAGTGAATTCGACAAATACAAAAAACGAATCGATCAATTACAAAAAGAAGTTGCTCAATTACGTAAATCGTATGTCAAGAAAGGTTTGTAGAAGAACATCATTTCCATAATATTAATACTTTGATTGAGTTAAAGAAGAATTAATTAACACACGAAACTAGATAATGAAAAATCGAGTAGGATATTGTTCTTAGATTAGACGCTAGTAATCAATTGATTTCATGCCAACGTTCATTGATCTTTTCTTGTTATTTAGTTGGTTCGTATCGATCAAGTCAATTTTATGAATAGAGTAAAAATATGTAAAGATGAAAGAAAATTTTTCATCCATAATTATGAGACAGTGGGCAATTGTTCGAAAAATCATGACTGGTCAGTTTTTATAAACTGAATAAATCAACAGAATCGAATGTTTATGTTAGAGTAAATTATTTTCTGAGTCCACAACGAATCGAATAGAGATTTCAAGTGGTTTACTTCGAGTCCGATTTATGAAAGATCGAGATGATGCCATATGAAGGACACAATTCATTGTATAATTTATGGATTAAGTATATCTGGAATGTAATTTTCATTTTCTATAGTCAATAAACTTTAGTGGACTCGTAACAATCGAAAGTTCGGTCTCATTTTCTATTTCGGGATCTACACATGACGAAAACTATTTTTGTGTCCTAACATTTTTCAAACAACATCGACTCACTTCGTGGGTTAGATGATACGTGCTCAGGAAAAACAAGTTTCATCCTCTGTGTATCGCCTAGTTATTTCCTCAACTATTTTTTATTGATGATTAATAAAATTTAAAAATACGATAAATCAGATGAAGAGACATCCTACGACAATGTGAAGTCGTATTTTGACAGTTAGCTTCAGTTCATCGAAATATGCAATGATTGTTGTCGAAAAAATCGTATTTTTCGACGATACTTAACTGTTTGAAAATAGTATACGTTCACAATAACATCGATTTTGATTTAGACAAAGAAACAAAAACAAACAGTACGAACTCCAATTTAGTGAATTCGAAAAATTCTCAAGTCACTACGAATCTCGTCAATCATGGGAAGATATCATTTGCCGTTGGATCACTTGCTGATCAACATGATCTACTAACTTGTAACTCACTGCCAACACAAAATCAATCTGTTGATACATTCTCATATGCAAAATGTTTGAATGACATATCGGATAAGTTGACTGCCAATGAATTGTATCTATCTAGAATCTCGAATACGCTGCCAAGAAAAGATTCTTATTTGAGAGTGATTCTCGGTGGCGTCGATGTATCAATATTAAACAAAGCTGACAAATGGACATATAAAGAAGAATATGAAAAGTTTAAATTTATTGTCACATGTATTTCATTAGTATCCTCATTTGTCATTTGGTCATTAACATCACGTTATCGTGCATTTGATGCTCTATTTCATTTTTTACTTGTTTGGTATTATTGTACGTTGACAATACGTGAATCTATATTAATTGTCAATGGATCAAATATTCATCGTAACTTAGTTTGTTGATGTCTTCTATCGATTGATTTATTTGTTTTTTTCGTAGCTTGGTGGAGAGCTCATCATTTTATTACAACCGTAGCCACGGGTATTCTCTTAACATGGCCCGAATCGGATTCTTATCACGCATTTCGTACACAATTCTTTATCTTTTCATTTTATCTCAGTTTTGTTCAAGTAAAACAGAGTCGATGATTGTTTTCAATGAGAACGTTTGAAATTACTTATCTTTTCTGAATTCTATTTCGAAGGGTCTTCAATTTTATTATCAACGCGGTGTTCTCTATCGACTTCGAGCTCTAGGTGAAACACATGATATGGATATAACAATCGAAGGATTCCATCGGTGGATGTTTCGTAAGTAAATCCAATGAATTATTTCATATGTTCAGAACATCGATTGTGCCTTTTCCTATTGTCAAATCGATAGAGTCATTTTCTTTTGTATAATCCTGCGTAGACTAAAGTTATGTTTTTATGTGTTCTTTTCAAGGTGGTTTATCATTTTTGGTTCCATTCCTTCTTGTTGGTTATCTATTTCAATTATATAATGGATATACCCTATGGCTATTAGCACATGCTCCAACGACTAATGAATGGCAAGTATTTACATTATCAATTATATTCTTTGTAATATTCATGGGAAATATTTCAACAACATTGAGTGCCCTACGTGATAAATTTCGTGAAAAAGATCGACCGATGTTATTAAAACAAAAATATCAAAGTTTTAAAACATTTCTATCGACAAATTATTATCGAAGATCAAGATCATGGAATCAATTACGTTTTCAAAAGGAACAGTTCAATTATGATGGAACGAAGAAACACACATGAAAACGAAATAAACCTATAATATTATTTGTGTTTTGTGCATTGTTTTCGTTGAAAACTAAACACACAGAACAAGCGTAAAAAGAAATCAGACTATCAAATGAATAGTATTGTTGACGATTATACAACAATATCATTTGCGATTATGATCTCTCAGTATTAATCTCCGTTTATGTTTTGTTTTTGCATTCGTGCCAGTTTGTAGAGTTTTAAAAGTTGATTTTCTTCTAAGTAAAAACAGAACGTATTCGCAATTTTCGTCTTCAGACATTCTCATCTTCATATTCAAAACTTTTCAAGTGCAAGCAATTTCAGTACGATTGTGCCGGTAAGAATCTAGCTGTTTATTTTTCCAATCGATTTGCTCATCTATGTGGAACATTGAATATACGTGTGCGTGTTGATCATATTTCATGTAACGAAAATCATAGAAAAAATTGAAATTGTCCTACGATAAATTAGAAACGATGAATAGTTAAACATCATGGATACAGTAACCAATCACATTGAGATTTGGACTTGAAACAAGTAGCCATCTTAAGCCGAAATCTATCCTGATCAAGTCATTGGAAAAAGACTGTCTGATCTAATGGACTTATTTTAGTTGAGAAAAGGATTGTTTTCGATTGTAAAATAAGTATGAAATAGGCAAAAGAAAAATTCAATCTATTTTGTGATACTTATTCTTTCTATAAAAAAAAAACAATGATTGTGTAGCATCTAAATTACAAGTAGGAGAACGTCAAGCTCATATATATATGTATGCATTGTATTCAAATATGCGCAGTATTTTATTTTGTTTTTCTTTTTTTTTTTTTAAATTTAATCTTAATTGGTGAATTTCAAATCTGAAGAAACAAAAAGCACAAACGATATACTTTCAAATATGATAAAAAAAAACAAAAAAAAGAAATTTCATCTACCAAGCAAAAACATGTATAAAACGAAAGTTGATGAATTTATTAGAAATTCATTTTTGAATAAAAATCAATTAAATAAACAATTAAATAGTTAAATTGAGAAAACGCTTCTATTTGATACCAATATCGAAGAGGTAATGTTAACATGTGCATAAATTTATGACGATAGGTTGCATAACATGATGCTATTAAATTATTTACGATAATATTTCCTTCGTATGTTAATGGCGTCGATATTGTTTGATTGTAAAGTACAATTTCTTTTACATTAATCACACGTAAAGGCTTTAATTGGGATGAAAGAACGAAATCACCAATTTCAATATTGTATGCAAAATTGTAGTGAAAAAATGAGTTTTGCTTCTTTGCCTTTTTCTTGATTAAAATCGAATGTGATGGCGTAAGACGTAATGGTTCTTGTCTAGTTTTTGTATAGATTTCCAAAAATCGGACTGACGAACGTTGATGATGAAATATTGTCAATATTCGACTTTTCTTTATTGTGCCCGATGATGAATGAACAAGGACTTCGTCGCCAACGTTCAATAAATTTAATGGACGAATTGAGCCTTGAGCCAGAGTTACATTTGTTTTGTCGAAAAAGCAGCCAAGGTCTTTAAGAAACATTATATTCAATTGATTGGTTGAATTTTAAAACTTACCACCGAAAGATTTTCTTGTTGTTGCTTCTATTGTTGTCGTTGGCGGTTCCGTTGGAGGAACTGTAGTTGCCTCGGTCGTTGTTGTTGTTTCAGGATAGAATATATATTTAGTGAGCATATAAAAACCTGCGTTGAACACAACGAAAGCAGCGATGATCGTAAAAATCATTCGTAAATATTTCGGTGTCATTCGCCTTCGACAATGTTGAACATTTTGTTCTATTACTCGTTGCATTCGTTTGTTTTTCTATTCTAGATCTAGAACGTAGGAAGACGATTATATTTCACGTCTGAATATCGTGAGAAGTTAACAATGACTCAATGCCATGTTAAAATTTAACCGTGATGATTTGGATTCATCGGTGGAGATTTTTCTTTACCTTCATCGGCAACATTGAAACTGTATTATTTTTTTTCTGATTCTCCAGTAGGTTTCTTTTTTCCCTTGTTTGTTTAGTCAACAAGATGCTGAATTCTCTGTTGCATAGTGACGAACCAATGTCAATAAAAAGTCGAGGAAAGAAAATTACTTTCCTTTCTTTCAAAAGTAAGAACAGTTGAAGAAAAAAATCAAATTATTCACTCAGCAGAAGAAAAGAGAAGAACTGAGCAATTCACCTAAAAACTAGTAGTCAACTCTCGATTCACGTAATGAATAAAACACCTTTTGCGTGGCAGACTTTTATTTATGAAATATCAGAATATGTTTTCAAAGTCTAACAAAAACGATCCTTTGCGATTCTTTGCATAAATACAATACGATTGAGTTTGTCGTTTCTGATTTAAGAAACACTCCTGTCGTCTACACATAGTAGTAACGATCGCAATAAAAAAATATTGATCAATGTAATCATAAGACAAATTGTTAGAGTAAATATGCATTGGTTCATTGTGAGTATTGGTGCATTGACAAGACCTCATAGGCAATCGCTTTTGACAGTCAATAGTAATAATAGATTATTTGAAAATATGAATATGATCTAAATACAACATGTATTACAAAAACAAAAGGGCCTACGAAACATTGTTTCAAAAGACTTTTTTTTATAATTAGACTTATCCGTTGCATCAAAGTTAATTGTTGAATTCAGTAGACACACGTGTTGAAAAAACTTCGTTGATAATTCTTATACAAAACAAAAAACTAATGAAAACAGATGAATCCGTTGAAAAGCATCTTTCAGACCTCTCTATCTTATTACATTATAGATCGTACGCAGTGTTACCTGTTGATTTACATAATAATGCAATTCTCACATCGTTTTGTTTCCAGCAACTTCAAACAACGTCTGTTCGTGAGAATATTACGTACTCTTCGAATTTAGAAGAAAATTTTTATTCATTAAACGTTTAATACTAAAGAACTGTCAGAAAAGTAAATATTAATTTTTTCAAATTATTTGTTGAAATTTTAAAATTGATATTTTCCTCGACAAACACGTTTAGAATTATTATTTTGTAGACTATTGAATTAGGAAGTTCTTTTTTCTTTCAAACATTCATAATTGATGAAAATCTAGATGCAAAAGAGTATCGCATAAAGCTCAACATAGATTTTCTCTTGTAAGAATAATGTGCTTAGTTTCATCAAAGATTGTAAAAGAAAAATTTTTTGCATAAGCCTTTCCTCATATAGATCCTGCGTTCATTTTAATTCGAACGATTTCACTTCATCTCTCCTTAGATCTTATCAATCGAATAGTATAGTTCATTTCTTTTTCACTTTTTTTTCTAATGAGAAAACGATCGAATCTTCATAGCAAGTGTGTTTCCTTTTTTCTCTCTCGTACGATACTAAAAATGAATATGAATCTACAAATTATTTCTATCATCTGTTATTTCTAGAAAATAAAACAAACATAATGAAATTGACTAATGTAAGACGAATTCGGAAAGACTTGCCACTCAAGTTATGCGTTTTGTTCGAAAGTTAAAAATGAAAAATAAATCCATTCGATGAACAATGCATTCATTTTATTCTTCATATGTACAAGGTAAAATTCGAATACGATCACCAGCTGAACAACAGAGACCAAGAATGAGTTGCCATGGAAAAGGACATTTCTTAATATCAACCTTGAGCTCATGTGAACTAGATGTACGTTCATTTGTCAAACGAATCATCGAACGATCACAATCAACGAACAATTCTAATACGTCATTCATTTTCATATCACTTATATATCGATGATCATTGTTTGCATTATCATAAGTACCATCTATACAGATTCCATTTTGTCCAGCTAGGCCGTAGACTGTTGGTGTACTAATGGATATAGCTTCCATGGGAGCATTCTTCGATACAATACCAAAGAATGCCCATTGGTCTGAATCGAGTTGTTCAAGTTTGAAACGAAATCGATGTTGACCGAACGAATATTCACATTTGCCACGTACACATGAATGATCACTCCATTGATTATGAATAATCAACTGACCGTTGTCTTCAATGCGAACATTGCCGGTTGATCGTCCAAATAAATCATTGGGTTCAACGATAACAACAAAAAGTTTAGAAATAAACATCGCATCATCATCAACGTCATCTTGATGAATTTGAATGGTTTTCGGTGAAATTAAATCACTTTTCAATTTATCAAGTCTATTACTGTAATCGTTAAGAAATAATTCAACGAATTTGTCATCATTTTTAATTTCTTCTAATTTTTGTGTAATGTTCTCAAGAGAATTTCTAATTCGAATTATATGATCAGTAATAACATTTAAAATTTGTGTTCGAGCACGTTGGGCTGTTTGTTGTATTTGACCTATCGATTGTCGTTCCCATTGATCGATTTGTTGAATAAGTGAATGTTGACGAGGTTCTTTCGTATATTCAAAAATGATTTCTTGCAATTCTTTGTGATCCTTTAAGAAATCATTTATCTGCTTCACCGGCGAATGACGATGATCATTTATATGATCTTCACAAAACTCGTGTCGACATCCGTAACATGTGAAAAAAGCTCTCTTTTCATTACATGTTATACAGAGTGGTTTGCTTGTCGATGATGCCATGTGGACTTTTTTTGAAAAGAATAGTAGTAAAACAACAATGAAGAAAACGATGTCTGACAGCGATGGACAAATGTTTTGAAAAAGAACAATGTAAGTTAATCTATGTTTTTACTTGTCTATTTGTTTTGCTTAAAATATGAAAGAAACAGGTGAACGGAAAGTGCGACGGCGGAGTAGCAGAAGTGTTAAGCAATGAAATTGATCACCGTCAAACATAATTTGTTTCGTTTTTCTTCACTTTCTCCATAGCCCATGCAAACGTACAGTAATCGTCCAAAATTAGAATTCGACCGTTAAGTTTCATTTCGGATCAGATGATTCTATTGATCCCCCTACGGAGTTCGTCTCTATGCAGTGTTTATATTTCAAGTTTGTTTCAATTCATTTTCCATTTGTCGATGGTACGTTTCATAGTCGTCTGTAAAAGAACATGTCATAGAAATTAACCACCTTTTGGTCGATCGATGTTTGTGGATCTTTTTGGAAAGTCTATCGAATGATACCTACTTGAAAGTAGATTGTTCGAAATAAATCCGGAATTGAAATGTATTATATCGTTAAGTAGATTAACTTTCAAGAAACGTTGTTTCCGCAGATCGAAAATCAACTGATCATTTTCATGTTTATATATTGTAGTAAATTATAAATCATGTCTGTAAAAATACGCATGATACGTAATGGTTATTTTTTCGGTAATGTAAAATTTATTCGTTGTAGTTTACGGATGAAAGTAAAGTGCGATAATGAACATTAGATGTTTTCCCAGCAATGGATAAAAAAAAGGAGACACAATCCGAAGACCAACAGTGTAGGTTCGAGCTCAAGCCTTAGCCGCAAATCAAATAACTATACTTGAAATTAACTACTGATAATTTGGTTCAGCACGATGTCATACAAAACTATGTAGAAAAGGGTGTGAGTGTGAAGGAAATTAAGACTCACACATAGTCACGCTTACATCGTCATCAGAGGGCAAACAAACCTGCACTATATTTATCAATAACAGAACCTTAATGATAGCATAATAAATTATGGGGATCGGGATAAGGCCTAGTAGAAACTTGGTCTTGCATATCATAACTTAAAAAATGAAAAATTCTCTTCAGAGTAATTATGAGTACCATAGAAGAAGATTCAATATATATGATGGAAACGAACTTTTTTACATCCATATAACTAATATCTATTGTTCATTTCAAAAAAAGAAGATCAATAGTTAGTTCTATAACCTACTGTGATTTTCATTGTTGATTTAAATACACAGTGAAGACGTATCGAAGCATATATTACTGAATTTCCTAATATGTTTTCTCTCGAAGAAGTCATGCTGAAAAGTTGAACAAGCTTAAGAAATCAAAGATGACCGTTTTCATACGATTTCTCGATACGCATGGATTAGAATTTTCTTGTTAGATAACAGACTGTTAACAGATAAAGGCTGACTGTTGGTCATTTGTCTACTAATCAGATCTTAGATCTTTAGTACTGCAAACATCTGATAATGCAAAAACTCCTTTAGATCAATCGACGTTGAACAAAAATTTCCAAAACATTCTATTGAAAACACTTGTTAAGGAAATCTTTCATATTCAACTGTGGTGATAACTCTTTATTTCAATAATTCCAACACTGAAAATCACAGCTTTCTATTTTCTCCTCTTCTTTTTACTGTTGAATAATATTTTCATGCACAAGTATGAACATAAAACATATAGAAGCAAACTTTGATGAAAATAAAAGAACATCAATTTCGTTATTTGTTCGCTTAATACAGTCAGTTATATATCAGTCAAGTGTCTAGAGAATCGAGACATTTTTTAGTTTATGATTCATATGAATTATTATTGACATGTGTGAATGTTGAAAGGTCAAATTTTCCAGTTTCTAGCATGTAGTCTAATGAAGAAGAATAGATAAACAAGTACTGACAAATATAGAATTCATTTTAAACTAGACAAGATTTTCTTAGTCACGATAATGACTGCATTAGTCTGTCAACTTCATACAACTTGTTGTGCATGTTCGTGTAAGATGTCAAGTGTTCTGTATGATTGAAGTTTTTTCTGCTGTCTTTTAAACCTGATTAAAGTACAGATTGGAATTTTCAATCAACGCACATTTTGAAACAATTCGATTCTGTGATGTGTATGCATGACGGTTACATTGACGATGAACGATAGAAAGATCATGCTGCCGTTCGTCTTAAATTATCAAAAATAAAAGAAAATTAGATGAAATACAAAATCGATGTTTTGATGTTATGTTCAACTTCTATTGAATTGCTGCGTCTCAATCATAAAACTTTGTTCTAACACATCATGAGTTTTGATTTGAGTACGATTGCAATTGTATTTTCAGCTATTCCTACGATGATTGCACATGACGTTTATTGATTGATGTATTTGCAATGTTACGTAGAACGATGATAGACTGATTACTAGAAATGACACTGATATTATCGTTCAACATGTGCGGTCAAATGCCGAATGCAAAGAATTACTCATAATAAACTTGATCGACATGCCCTAATGATGAGAGTATTATCCAGAGGAAGTGAAATATTAAATAAACGAGAGTTTCTCTATGTCGATATCGACTGTGGATGATAAATTTTATTGAAATGAATTCACAACGAAAAATGAATAATTTCATATTCATTCGGAACAACTAGAATAAATATCAGGTAAGGCCATTCAATTGAACCAGAACAAAAGTTGAAATAGATAGATATATGTCGATATTAGTCGTTTATATGACAAAAAACTCCAATTTTTAGTATTATGCACATTCGTATTACTATTCATAATCGTTACGATCATTATTGAAAGTAAATAACTAGAATAATTGATTGTTGTGTATGCAGTTATCCATGATGAATCAATAATTTAAAGAACAGATAATGATTATTTTAACTAAAGATCTCAACGATGATGAAATTTATTTGTTCTCAAACTAGTATATTGAAGGCTGCTGCTGCTGCTGCAGTAATGAGTGTATAACAAGGGGGAAAAGGCGGTACTCCAGTACTCCATACTCCACCGGTACTCCATTCTACTCCAGCTGTACTCCAGTCGTACTCCAATCTGCTCCAGTGATACTCCAGTCTACTCCAGTCGTACTCCGTGGTACTCCAAAAATGTTTTTGGAGTAGATGGAGTATCGCCTTTTCCCCCTTGGTGTATAATCATATAGGGTACACAAAACTTTGTTTTGAAATTCTTCCGCTTGATGACGTATTGTTATTTTCTCTACTATGAACTCTTCCATTGAATTTAGGTATATTCGAGTCTACCTTAGATTGATACAATTTCACCGCTTATGTGTAAATTGTATTGTCATACGTAGATCATGGACAGGAGTTGCCATGTTCTACGAAGGAAATCACAGTTGGCAATAGGTAAAATAAGAAAAATTCGGTATTTTTTGGGCTGATCCTATTTAATTCACATCAACTTAATTTTTGTATGGAAGTAACGATTGTGTTAATCTTCGTGTACCCATGTTAGATTACTTTTCGTCTAGATCATGCATAATAAACGTACAAATTTCAAACTGTTTTCATATTGAAATAGAAAAGATTTGAATAACAATGAACTACAATTCGAAACGTGTATTTGTATATTGTTTATTTACACAATTGAAATAAACAACTTAACAGACGAAGCATTCTGATTTTCGTTTACCTCGTATTTTAATTTTATGTGCCACTTAAATGTTGCTCTAATATGAATGATTTAATTTGAAATCTAAACAGTATCATCTTAACTCATTCTAGCACTTTTATCCGTTGGGAAAATATGATGCAATACAAAAACGACAAGAAAAATGAATAGATTAATTCTTATCTTTAACCGCGTTGATTGATGATTCTTTCTACGCATATGTTCTACCTCTGTGAAATGTAACTACGATTCTCCAATAAATGATTTACTATAGAATAGACGGATATTTAACCAACACTAGACTACGTCTCTTTAAATTACACTTTTAGCTCTTCGATCAACAACGGTGACAATCAAACAATTCAACGTAGTTACAAATCCAAAAATCATTCATATTGCCGTTAATTGTCAAGTACATCTACCCATGCAACTAAGGTATGTAGATATTGTTCACTTACATAAGTCGGTAGAGGCAACGTTATTTCAATACATTTAGTAAAAGATTGATATTTTTAAGCAAATTTATTTCCCCTTCAGCAACGCATAGACGAGAATAAGTTCTCTCAATAATTTCCATCGACAGAACACGTTTCCTTATTCTACATATTGTTTGTCGTACGTTTTAATTCATTGATTGAAAATAATATTTAATTCAAGGTTCAGTTAATAACCAAGACGACAACATTTATTCCGTTCGGTCGAACGAATGAAGCCTTTCGTTTATGTTACGAAAAAAAGGAGACCTTTGATGTTTCACGAGGCTTCCATTTATGTATGAAACATCTTTGTTCCAGATGGAAATAATTGGATTTAGATGTCATTTAAAGAAAAAGAAGAACAGCACAGTTTCTTTTTTTGTCCTAATGAAATTTATCGTTCAGTAGAAAAGAATAACTCGAATCATTTAATGTAATTTATTTTTCTAAATCCATTAGATAGAACAACGTCAAATATCAATTACTCATTAATCACTATGAATGTTTGGTTTCCATTCCGATTTTCAGAGAAACAATTTCGATCGAAATCTTCTTTTTTGATCGTCTAGAAACTAATTTAACCGATTATACTTTGTAGAATACATGACTTGGAACAATTCTAGTTGACAATCTAAAAAATCAAATAAAACAAAAAGACTCTTTACTAACAGATTGATAGTAATTTTAACTAGTAATCGATACCTATTTAATTTGATCATTAATAAATATGTAGCAAATCACGTCATTCAATTTCTTCTGAGATTATGAATGATTCATTTTGTTTTTTCTATGTTGAATCAAGTTTGTTGCATTTATCCGAATGATTTTAACGTGAACAAGTATTTCGATAAAATTATTAGTTAATAATAAATGTTGATCAGTTATGTGTTATGTAGCATTCTTGTTCGAGTTGAACTATTCAAATAATATAACGAGACTTTAGAAAGGTAGGAAAAAATTTTCGAAAATATTATTTTCATTTCAATTATTTGAGATTTGCAACATATTTTACGACGAAGGAAAAAAGATAACATCTTTTTCTTATGGTCAATCGATCAAATTTTAATGAAATCTGATCAGTCGATTGTCTTTTGACAATGACGACTGGCGTATTTTTCCTTTCGTGAGAATTCGTATTTGAAAAATCGATACATCAATTTAGTTCATTTGTTTCATCAAAGAAGTTCTCGGACAGTTTTTGAATATCAATAGATCGTTATTAGAGACATTGAAAATCATAGTTTTGTCAGACAAAATTTGTATCTTCACAGAAGGAAAAGTACGAAAGAATGTTTCGTTTTTTGCAAAACTAAACCGATACACGTAGATAGAAGAAAGACTAGTGATCAATTCAATGTACGTATTTAACAGATAATCGTTTCGCATGAATTTTAAAAGAACGACGATTGTAGGAAATTAGTAGTTTGCAGAAATTTGTTTGAGAATAAAAATATCCATATGTGAAGCAACTTATCATAAATGTCTCGATTACTTTGATTTCACATATCTGTACATGACAAGGACGAATAAATGCACAATTATGCACGAGTCCAACGTCGATATCACTCAAACTATATTCAAGGTAGTTTGTATTATACTTAAGATAAACTGTCTGATGTCTATATGTGAAGATTAATGAGTATGAATTCATATCCTTAGGGTTTGATATGTTTCTCATTATTATCTATCGATAAATGTACTGACGTTGTTTGTCTGGTTCACATTCGTCGGAGGATATTTTTTGAGTAAACTTCAAACAGTTCTTCCTGCTTTCGTTCGTTTCTTTTTCCATTGTATCATAGGATTACTGTTGTTCCTCATACAATAGATATAAGAGAACATAACGTTCGTTTTATTGCTTTCAAGTATTAGTATTGTGTCGGCACAGAAGTACATCGTACAAAGACAAGTCGAGGAATACCTTCGGGTTATAACAATATTGCTTTTATATTGATCTATTCATATAGTCGTTCTTTATCAATATGATCAATTTAAATTTCATAGAGTTGATGAAGATGAAGATGAAGGTGATATTATATGTCAAAAACGAATTTCGTGACATCCGTTGAAATGATATTAATTTCGTTCGATAATCTGCTCAATCATCTTTTTCTTTTGTCTTCTCTAACCACGTTCATAGATCAACGTTTGACATTGCATTAGATTGATAGGAAAAAAAAATGTAAATCGATCTGCTTTTCTAATTATTTGCATCGTTAAAAGTCAGTTTTGAAGATACACATCATTTATAAACCAATAAGCACAATTCTTTTGAATTCGAATCAACGAAACATTTTAATCGTCAATAAGTATTTTAAACTTAACATGCCGTACATTGTTTGTTCGTTAGTTTGATTTAGATCAATCGACAATAATCGATACATATGTTTGTTGCGTCACACATTTCTAGTTGCAAAATCATCCGAACTTCTACGTAGATTAATACTCGTTGTTGTTCGAAGCTCGTCACAATACAACATTTGATTTTCACAGATTGATTAATCACACTATCAGCTAATTTGATAACAATCAGCAGATTTCTTATCTTTTATCGAATTCAATGTGTCTATACAACGAATATCACATAGGCGAATGTCGTCTGTGAAACAAAAAATGTTGCAGCTATCTTAGAACTTCATGAACACTTGTTTCATCATAATAATTGAATCAATTTTTGAAAGACCGCAGTCATTTATTCTTTACGTAGAAATCGAAAACGATTTAATGATTGATATCTACGTCGAATGATCGATGGATATCATTTCTTCCTATGGATAATTGTTGGTGCATGCATGTATATTCCATATGCACATTATTATTAGTAACTGTATTATCACGCGAGAATAGATTTACACATGTTCTGTTTTCTTGTATGTCGCTCAGATTAATTCACTTTCGTTGTCTCTCATCTTTTCAATTTTTCGATGAATTCTTCTCTTATTTGACTAGACACATGTTACTTTCCTTTCTGCATCGTCCAATTCATGTAAATATTAACATCCGAATTGAGACTGTGCCCATGTTCGACTTGAACTGAAAGAAAAGGTTACATTGAAACTTAAATTAGTCTGTATGTATATATATTTGAATTTTGTATACGATTTCTTACTGATGGATTGAGACGCAGCAATAGCCTATCAATGAATCAATTACGTTTGAATCTGTGAATTAATGTATGTTCTTACATATACGAGAGCAACTTCAATGGAAAACAATTCATGGACACTTGAATCTTTATTCAATTCATCGATGAATGATTGTATTAATTGAGATACTATTATTTTCTCTGCTTCTCTCATTACGAGTCCGAATACAATGCCAACCGTTAGTCTCATGCCAATTATAGCCTAGATCAATCGTTCAAGTTCTAGTTCAAGATTGTTTTAGACTATGACGCGACTAAATATAATCTCAATTCGGATGCTTGCATATAAATGTTCATATATATATATGCAGTGCGTGTGTTTGTGTCTGTATCCTTTTGTATGAGACAATAAAAGCGGTGCAAGTAAATACGTGATAAGATAAGGTTTCATTGATTAACAATTGGTAAGTGGTCGACAATCTTTACACGATGTTGCTAAACTAATATACACAATAAACAACATCGTATTATCATAAATAGCGAACTGCTCGTCAACAAATTGTTTATTGAATCAATCTATATCTGACTACGAAACAAAGAAAAAACTCTGCTAATAGTCGCATTGCAAATACGGATGTGAGAGAATGAGAGATTTTACAAATGAAATTTCGATCTAATCCATTGAATTTCTTTTTCTCATCTCATAGATATTCACGTTTCAAATCAACTGACGATCATAGAATATGATTCATTATTAAAATTATTGTTTTGATCGATCTAAAACTAATGATCAATTCATGTGATGCTCATTAGGATAAAGTTAATTTAATGGTCGAAAGAAAAAAACTATTCACATACATGTATATAATTTTGCGTTTTTGTAAATGTCAGAACTTTTTTTCTCCCTCTCTCTCTCTCTCTCTCTCTTTTTCATATCACGCATTGATTTTCGAACATGTCTAAAAGCAAAACGTTGTTTTGATCAATAGTTGCTATTATCGAATTTACTCTAGCCCGTATTTACCTAGTCAATGTTGAATTCGTCGAAGTAAAAGAATTCCGTTTTCTTGAGAATTTTATTGTTGAAATCGTTGATTCTCAAAATACACACCCGAGTACAATGCGGTTTTCGTCTGTTACTAATTAAATATGAATCGCATGAGTCCATTCGATATAATTTAATTATAAGAAAAACAACAAACTTCCGCCAACTTTTTTTCGTTTCATTTGTTTGAAGGGCGTGAAGAGAAAAGGCGTTTTTCTTTCTTCTCTCGATTACTGCCTCTAATTACCGAATTCTTCGTTCAAAGTTTTCTATAACCATCAGTTGTCAAATAAGCAATAGAAAAAAATCGAGCACCTGTTTCTTACATTCTCTTTCGCGTGGCATGTGTTGTTACTGGTGTACAAAGCAACGTAAAAATCTTTTTTTTCTCTTCTCTTTCATCTTGTTAGTGTTTCTAATGCCACTGTGGCTGCTACTACTACTTCGCTCTCATCGGACAGAACACGAAAAAGAAATTTTTATGCATGTTATTCTCGCAGTACAAAGTGAACCGAGTGGTGTTTTTTTCCTACTATTGAAATAATTACAATGTACATGACTATGTCAGTCTTATAATTCGATACTATTGCTGTGAGTTTTAGTAAAAACGACGAAGGAAAAAAAACACCAGCAAGGTGAGTGAATTTATATTTCATTGTCTTCTATTGAAATCAACATCATCATTATCAAATCACGTGCTATCGGTCATCTAAAATGAAATATAAAAGAAAATAAGTTGACCGTTGCACGACAGACACGAATGTATGAATAGGGAAAAGAAGAATGATTGTATTTCGCTTCTCGGACACGACGATTGGAGAAAGAGGTGAACTTTTCCTCTTCCTGTTCAGCCGATTATCAACATTGAACATACCTTTCTCTCCTCTCCCCCCCCCCCCCCCTCTCTCTCTCTCTACGGCGATTGTCCGATCGTCAACTCCAACACGAAGTGAATAGGACATAAGGCGAATTTGATCCTTTTGTTTAGGGTCTTCTCGTCTCTTATTTATTCTCACACATAAAGACCTTGACAACCGATAGAATAACTGTTCAAAAGTATTGGTAAACGTTGGTCAATCTATCATTGAACGATACACTTCATTAAACGTTTATTTCGCCAATGTCTTTGGTATGTATTCATTTTTTAATTCACTTCAACGAGAAATTTATGAGTCAAAAAAAAACGATGAACTATAGTTATTTCTTGGTTTTTTTTCCTCATGTCTTTTATCTAAATAAATTGATAATCTTATTGAATTTGTATTGTTTAACAGAAGAAAAAGTTGAGTATTACAGTGACAAGATAGAAACGCGAATATTTGAATTGTATGTCAGGAGGATGAAGAAGATCAATATTCTATTTTCTTAGCTCCTAAATGTAATCGATATTTGATCATGTATTCTTCTCGAACGTGCAAAATGGACTAGTCATTGGGCTTTTTGTCTACATATGAATGTACGTGCTGTTTACTTGTCCTCGTTGTGTGTCCAGGCTTTTCGTTTTTTTTTAACACATTTTCCTTCTATTTATATTTGTATTCATAGATCGACAATAACAATCGCAATAACAATAACAACAACAATAATAATAATATTCGAACTAGTTTAAACGACGATGAAGCATCAGACTGTATTCAAGTTACATTGACACGAGTAAGTTCGTCATTGCTCTCTATTCAATTGATCGATTCGCTATCATAATCCCTTTAACGTTATCGTGTTAAAATTGATTTTTTTCTCTTTACAATGTTGTGTGGGTCTTCTATAGTAAAATGTTCACGTAATCAAGTAACAGGTGACAATTGAATCACTAACACCCTGAAGGCGGCTTTCTTTCGTTCAAGATATTGATTTATGATAGCAAGCAAAAAGAAAAAGAAAGAAATCGTTTCTTTTCTGTTTTTCTTTTTTGTTTTATTTAGTCCCCATTACACGGTTTTGGTATAGCGATTAGTGGTGGAAGTAATGAAAATAAATTGATTGATTCTAAAAGAACTAACATTTCGTATCACGATGAAAATCAGTTGGATAATCAATCATTAGTTGTTTGCGAAGTTATTAAAAATGGACCTGCCGATGGAAAACTTTTGTAAGTATTCATTTGTTTTTAATAATAAAAAAAGGAAAACATATATAAATATAAATGAACTTTTTTCAATCAGACCAAACGATCACATTCTAAGTGTTAATGGTCATCCAGTTATACGTAACATGGAACATTCAGCATTAAAACTGATACGTGAATCGACTGATTTTGTTAATCTAGTAAGAGTTCATTCATGAAAATGTAGCACATCTATCTTTCGTTAGATCGTTCGACGACGAAAACACCCTGTTATTGTCTCGGATAGTCAACCACCTGTTAAATGTACATTGAATAAAACACGTAAAGATGAAAAGTTTGGCATTGTTCTTGGTTGTCGGTATTTCATTAAGAAAATTCATCAGAAAAATAATGATAAATTTATGAATATTCACGAAGGTGATGAAGTTATTAAGGTAAATATTTGTATATTGATAATGAAAAAGAAACACATCCATTGATTATTTTCTTAAGATTAATGAAACACTTGTTGATCGTTTAACACTGCACGAAGCACAGAAATTAATCGATAAAAGCAAAGAACGACTCGTTCTTTTAGTTATACCGAATAAATCGAATTCTGATAAATCAATATCTAATCGTAAGATTGAAAATTGTCTTCTGATTTTCAATAGCGAATGTCTTCTAGCCTTAGAAAACGGCATTCATAATCATCAAGAAGCTACCTCAATACCGATCGTTGTTCACGATCGACCATCATCCTCACGTAAAGAATTACAAGCTGATTACAATCAACATGTATTCGAGCGACCAACGATGAATCGTCATGAGTTTATGCGATCAAGGTAAATCCCAACTAACTCAAACAAAAATACATTCATTCAATATCGTTTCGTTCCATTTCCTAGTAGTACTGGCACAAGATATGTATCGTTTTATACGGATACAACAAGTATGGGCATTCGATTGGCAGGTGGTGATAAACATGGTTTATTTATTTGTGAAGTGCAACCAAGCAGTGTGGCACATAAAGCAGGATTACTTGTTGCCGATAAAATATTCAGTGTAAGTTTTCGTTCTAGGATAAAACAAAAGAAGTATTTCGACGTTAGCGAGATTGAAAGAAGAAAGGAACAATGATTGGCTGGATAAGCGTCACGAATATATTCATAGAAAAAGTTCCATCCTTTCCGCAGGCAGAATCAATCAGTGTAAACATGAATTTTTTCCAAAGTTCAGAGGTTCACTTGTTACTCAGAACGATGATGTGAAGAAGTCAGATTTCTCGAGAGTTTCAATGAATAAATATAAGTGAAGCCAATAAATACATTGACGAGCATGAATTCTAAATGATAGTGTTCACCGTGCCAGTCAATACTCAAGATCAAAAATATAAATAATTTGTTCGTATTATGTAATATACGATTGCATCGTTCTATTCAAATACATATTAAAAAAAAACTGATTTATGCTCAACTATATTCTTATACTTATCGTCAAAGATTGATTGTCATTTATATCTTAGGTGAATAATATCGATTTTACAACGTTAACCCGTGAAGAAGCTGTTCTATGCTTGATGAATATGAAAACATTACAAGTGAATATGATTGTTGCTAATCTACGTCATGGTTTGTGTTCGATGTTGTTTTTATGTTGATTAACATTAATGCTTTGTTTTTGTCTCATAGAATATGAACAATTATTAGCGGATGTTGGTGGCGATTCATTTTATATTCGGTAAAGAGAAATAGTCAAAAGAAAAACATAACATTTCCTCTTAATCCGTGTATTTCGAATTTAACTATTGCAGTGCTCATTTTACGTATAATGCAACCAATGACGAAGAATTAGCCATTCGTGTGAACGATATTTTTCACGTTACTGATACACTTTATAATGGTCAAGTTGGCTATTGGGTGGCAACGAAATTAAATGCGTCTCCGTCGCAAACTAAAATAACTGGTGCTGTACCAAATAAATTACGGTAGATCGTTGAAACGATAATATCATTCTCTATGAAAACATGACCGTATTCTGTTTATTGTAGAGCCGAACAATTAGCTAGTGTTGCACCAAGTCTTGATCAATTAATTAAATCTAAACAGCCATCATTTAAACGTAAATTACGATCGAAATTTGGCGATAAACGATCCCGTTCAGTTTCATCCATACATCATTTAAAAGAAGATTCATTTTTTGGTACGTGTTTTTTTCTTCTGCTGGTCTTTTACTATCGCAACATAAACATATAAGTTCTATTCATCGTATACATTTATAGCTAAAGTAACTTGTTGGAAGCGTAAGTCATTGTCTTGTGCCTTGGTTTGTACGATAATCACTCACATAATTATATAATTATTTTTGGCTAACAGCAGATGCTTTGGTAGAGGGAAATACTATGGAGACATTAGCATTTTTCAATATGCTTGATGATCACGCTTGATATAATTTAAAAAAATTAAAATATAAAAAAAAAGAGAAAATTTCTTTGTTTTTTTGTTTTGTGTCATATGATGCGATGCATTCTTGTTTTCTTTTAGCATTGACCAATTCAAAATTTCCTGCCTATGAACGTGTTGTACTTAAAGCTGGTAAGTGTTTTTCTTTGTGTATTCTTATCGAAATTACTTTATAATAGTAACCATTGTACGTCCCGTTGTTCTGTTTGGCCCATTGGCTGATATTGCTCGAGATCGTTTACTCAAAGAACATCCTGATCTATTCGAGTTACCACGTAAGATAAAACGAAAACGAATTCATTGAATATTATGTTTTCAATAAATTACTTACATGAAGGTATCGACACCCAATCTCCTACAAAAGCGCGAGCTAATGTTATTAAATTACAAAGCATCAAAAACGTTATTCAACGAGTAAGTTACATCAATTCGCAAGATTCTATGAAAGAACAATAGTTTCGAGAAATGCTGAACGATTGTAATTAAAGAATTTCTAATAACCAAACGAATCGTGATCATTTACCAAATAGTTACAATCGATGAAAAGAAAGATTTTAGTTCAGTTTTCGTATTCTATTGTTCAAGTGCATTTCGGAGATGACTCAAAGCTAACAAGAAACTACACACGAATGTCTACTATTTTTAGAATCGTCATTGTTTACTTGATGTTACTCCGACAGCTGTCGAACAATTGAACTATGCTCAATGTTATCCAATAGTTATTTATTTCAAAGCATCTGATCGTCGACAAATAAAACAAATTCGTCATGAGTATGGCAAACTCTATCAGAAATCTTCTCGTCGTTTATTTGAATCGTCCGAACGTTTGGAATTTTTATTTTCATATTTATTTACATCGACTATCAAACTTGATTCGACAGCAAATTGGTACAAGACACTAAAAGCACAAATTGAAATCGAACAAGAACAGCCAATATGGATGAGTGATGATCGTCCAGCCGATAAGGATTTACCGAATTCGGACGAATATTTTATTTCAACGAGACAAAGTTATTCGGAAGAGAATGGTACGCGAGACGAATCAAGTCCAGATTCGGACATGATGAGTACACAACATAGAAAAGGAAAAAATTATTTACAAAGAGTTGCATCCGATCCTGTTATGTTTCCAAAAGATAAACTTGTAAGATTATGACGAAATAGATTTTATTAATTGATCGATGTTTTTATTCTTAGCATTCATATGTCAATGGTTCACATCATGATTTTGATGATGAAGATGACGAAGAAGAAGAAGAAGAAGAGGACGATAGTAAGTTATAATCTTGCTAGAAAATTTCTTTTCAAAAACAAAGTCAAATGCATTGTTTAGATAGTACATTCATGCAAAATTCTACAACATCACTACCAAATCGTAGTCATTCCGTAATAGAAATGTCAGCAACAAATGGTGAGCAACCTCGATCGGGTTTGATCCATTCAAATTCTATAACAAATAACTCACGTCTTTATCAACGTTCATTGTCCTATATTAAAACGATTGACGATAACAATAATCAACATTTTGAAACAACGATCAGCAATAATGATGATTTATATCGTACAGATAAATACAATATTGTAAATAGGATACAATTGTTTTTCAAAATTTCTACGATGCATCTTTTATGTTTTTGAAAGGATCGAAATTCTTCATCAACTCATCATTCATATCATTCATCGACAAATGGACAAGCTATGTATCGTCCTGATTCCATAACACACGTAGAACAAGATGATCTATATCGTTTACAACGTTTATATAACCAAGATGAACAAGACAAGTATAAAAATCACTTTGAAAACGAAAGTTTATCTAACACACAGAGCACAGCTAAACTTGTTCCAGCACCTTTCATGAAAGCACACACTCACGATACTAAGTACTCTCGTTTGTCACTTGATTAGTTGGCATGTCCTAGTAAAATATGAATTTGATTTTTCTCTTCAGTGATTTGTCATTAAATATGATGAATGGAAAACTAAATCGAATTTCATCAAGACGACCACTTATTGCGCCCAAACTTCGAACAATACAAACAAGCGATAGACTTAGTTCGAGCGATAGTGGAGGTTCTCTTCAACATGGTGCGAAAAGAAATTCAAACGATAAATCAACAATGACATTTGCAGATAAAAATATTCCTATTAATGGTTATTCTACTTGGAACAGGTAAGAAAGGTATTCATTCGACGCACAATTTCATAATGAATGTTCTTTGTATTTTTAGACCTTCATCATCAGCATCATCTAGACCAACAATTTTACCAAACTATTCGAATGGTGTTGATTGCTATAATAATAATAATAATAATAATAATACTGTGGATCCATCCTATCGTATAATCCGTTGTACATCAATGGATACTGTTCGTCGTAATGAACTAACACCAACGAATCATACGAGCGAAAAATTACGTACAGATTCTTTATTGAAACAAAAGATGTGTTCTAGTAAAAAACATAATCATTCATCAACTGCTTCGGTAGTTTCATCAGAAAGCGTAAAACCAAAATCATTTTCTATGACACCAGCACCAGCACCAGCAACAACAACCGCAATAAATAATTTAAATCAGCAGCCGTCAACAAATCGACATATTTATCAAAACAGTGAATTTCCATTACAAAAACCTCGTGTTTATACACATGATGATCGATCGTTCATCGGACATCAACAACAAAATGTTCTTTCGTCGTCGTCAGCATCGTCAACGTTAAGTGTAAAAGATAAGAGTATCAAAGAAATTAGTGACACCAGGTACATCTTATTTTCACCGTTGGTTTATTCTTTCAATGAAAACTTACTTGTACCTAAAATATAATTGAAAGCATCTGCTTTGCTTTTTGCTTCATTTTTTTCTTTACCGTCTAATCGACTATTTGTTTTCAATGTCTAAACTGTTTTCATTCAAGGTCATATTCAAGACAAGATGAATGTAACATTATCGGTAGTGCACGCGGTGTAATGGATTGTTTTGGCGGAAAACTTTCTTGTCCTTTGACAGGTTTCAAATTGCTTATTTAATTCAAAATTTTAATTTAAAAGTAAATCTTTCTTCTAGGTGTATCAATATCTGTTCCAGTTGGTGCTATACCTGAAGGTGTTCAACAAGAAATCTATTTTCAAGTTTGCCAAGATGGATCAAACATACCGACGTTTAATGCTAAACAAGGTGAACGTTTATTAAGTCCAGTCGTTATGTGTGGTCCACATGGTGTACAATTTTTAAAACCAGTTGAATTAATTTTACCACATTGTGCTGGAACCGATGCTCAACAATTAGCTCTCATGCTTCATGGAGCTAATCAAAGTATGTTTACTTTGACAAGAAATCAACATGAACCTTATTGTCTATTTTTTCTACAGATGGTTTAGGTAACAATCGACAAGACAAATCAACGATACTAAACGGAATAAATCATGTAACGAATTCCAACGTTTCTATACTTGTTGATCACTTCTAGTTTTCTTTTTCTTTTCTTTTCGATCGTAATTGCAATCATTTAATATGCTTCGTTTTTATGTGTATATATATATACTAATATTATAAAAAAATACGTTTTCTTCGATCAAATTGTTCCTCATCGCATTTAATATATAAAAATTTGGAAAAAAAACCATATCTAATCAACTAGAAGAGAGAAGAAAGTTTCAAAAAAAGAATATTGGATCGGGCGATAGTAAATCTCTTCAAACTAACTAGTTCTACATGTTCTCGACGAGCATTACTTATTGATGAAACTAATAAACATATGTTTCAAGGATAGATGAATAGAGTGGTTGATTTCGTACGAAAAACTTGGATAGTCATCACTCACATTTTACCACTAATCAGAAGAAACATGAACAATTTTCGTGTTCTCGATGTATAACTCATCGATTTGGACGAATGCTAATGTGCGGTAGATGCTGAAAACTCTAGTTTGTCTTATCGAGCGCAATAATTGTCAGTCTAAAGTCACCTGACAACCAACTAGGTAACTGATGAAGAATTTCAGAGGAAAACAGAATATTTTTAATATTCCAATATGGGAAGTAGATCGTAATCGATATGAATGTAAATGATCTCTATCTCTTGTCACAAGTTGCAGTCTATAGTGCTGCAGTACACAACGTCTATCTATCACCTACATTCGTTCGTTCATTCCATGTTTGCTTTTGATTTTGTGTAATTCTGACGCCATGAATCATTTATTCAAATATTTCCAAGTATATTATATTCGGTCTATGTAATTACAAGTATCTTGATTTGTAAAAAATAAACTTTCTTCTCGTTGAGTGTACGTTTGATGCTAGTGACCGTTCACGTCATTTTTTTCTCACATTCTCTCATATAAAGCAGAAAAAAAAGAATCATATTTTCATCGACATTCTGTTTGAGAGAGCTAATGCTTTTTACTCACTATTGTTCAAGAATGAAAAGTGTCTAGCAACATGAATAAATAGACGACATCATAATACAAACACCTGAGAACGTAGAAAATACTCTTTCATAAATCATGCGTTACACATGCATCGGTTTCCCAACTTGTTTAAAAACATTTGAAAATGGATATGTTCTACGCGGTCATCAACTATCCTGTGAACATGCACAAAAAGAAATCAATGCTAAAAATAATCGTCAAGAACATGCTCGATCTATTCGATATGACTATGACGTAACTGGAATCAAGAGTAATAAAATTTGTCCAACATTCACTGGTTTAGATTACACGCAAAGATTTCATTTTCGTGATCAACATCAACTTGGCGGAGCCCCTACACAACCATATCGGCCTCTGCACAGACCTCCCGATCCGTCACTCGTACCAGTACAAACAAAGTCAACTGTCATGGATCTCGGTGGATATCATGCATCGATATGAATATTCTATCGTTCTTTGTTTTTCTTTTGCACGTTTCATCAATCAAAGAATCATTTTCTATCTAATAATTATAATCATTTGAAAAACATTGATTTTTAAAAAGTTCGCGTTCGTTTTTGTATGAAATCAATGTTTAACTGAAAATAAATAATGAAATAATTTGAGTTTCTTACACTTTATAACAGGCACATGGTAATTCGCCAAATGGTTCATTACATTTCTTGTGTTTGTCACTCACTACAGCTCGTGCGATGGAGCCAATGATCAGAGTGAAAAAAAAGTTCGCTATTGATTCGTCGACAATTTTTTTTGAGTATTTGCGCGAGCTCTTTTTTCACTGTAAGTCAAACATCGAACACCTATGTGAAAGAATACTTGGCCTCCATTAGAAAACTCAACATAATATTTCTTTCATATGATACATTTTATGAGGTTAACTCATAATCAATTTATACGATCGAATTAATGCCGGATAATTATTCTGGTAACACTGTCTATTTTTCAAGAAATAGATATTTCGCAAGGACATGAAAGATCAGGACCCATCTTTATTCAATCTGAACGATTTCCCAGCATCTCAACAATTTTTTCTTGTCCTCACATTCCTCAAAAACAGTAAACATGTTTGATGTTAACAGTGAATGGCATTGATTTTAGGCGATAGAAAACATAGCGAAAGAGAAAATAGCACGTTGAGGAATAACAAGTTTATTTTAAAATTCTCGCTCGACCAAAAGAGAGCGATGTGTAAGTGCATTAACAATAAATAATAGTGTACGAAAAGATGTTCAAGAATCAAAACAACAGTCAAATAACATGTCGCGTTATGACAAAGAATGTTGGTGAGCAATGTGGTTGCCGATTTATGTTTCATAGTGTGATTGTGGATACGGCAGAGTTATCGTAGTTCGAAAGGAACTCTCCGAGATTCTGATAAAGTTTTACTCGCATCTGCACTGAAAAATATTGGTGGACGTGGGTGAGTATGTTGATCTTCTCTAGAGCCACACCCTGATGTCCCCCTCCTCATCATGAAACTTCTCAACTAGCAAATCAATTTGAAGCTAATTGGATTAATGAACATTAAAAAAACCCAAGAAGTTCAAGTCTTTTTCGAGCAATTTTTAAAACAATGGGTTGATTTCCATTACTGATTGGTTCTTTTATAATTCCGAATTTTTCTGAACAATTTCGAAATATCTCAGCAGTTCATTAAAATGGTTCAAGCGATTACATTCTTTTATCTTACACGTCTTTTTAACCTTGCTCAATTTCCTTACTTGGAAGTTTTTGCTAGTACATACGGTATGTACTAGCTGCCACCGATATCTTGTCGGTTTCATATCAATAAAGATTCTTTAATGTCTAGTATTTCTACCAAATACAAATTTATACATTCAGGATGCTTTTACGGTATTTATCTTTCGAAAAGTAAATTAATCATACAATAGTTTTGTTTATATTGTTGAATTTATGTCTAGATTCATCGTTTGTCCATGCTTTCAATGAAAGATCCCCAAAAAATTCATTCCGATAATTGGATCAAATATCGACTTGGTTCACCTGGGGACTTCGCCTCTGGTCAGATCAACAATCTAACTTCGAATGATACTCGTCCGATCGAAATGGGTCTTCTCTTTTTCAATCATCTCTGGAAAATGTCACAAACTTTTCTTCGACAATTATTTGTCTATTATTGTTTAGATGACTTCTCTAGAATTTGTACTCTTGATAATCCTCTTTTGACACTATGTGGGTATTGATGAATAGAAGATCCAAACCCACACCCACACCCTCACCAGAACACCTGTCGAATGAAGGAACTCCGATCTAATTCTTCACAAAGTTCAGGACATCCTTTCTCAACAACGTAAACAACCAACAGATAAACAACATCCAACACTAATTTTAACAACTCAGGTAACACAAATACATTTTCTACTGATTCCACGAAAGAAATCTGAAAAAATCCCTTAAATTAAGGATTTAGTAAAAAAAATCCCAAAAAAGACCTTTAAAGGTCTTTTTTTGTAAATCGATGATTTGGATATCAAGGAATGATATAAATGAGAATTTTAATACACGATGTAATTGTTTTTGAACTGAGGCCTGATTTCCGAAGCAGAAATAATTTAAGCGGGATACGGTGGTTTCCGACTCTTTTCCGATGTTTCTTTACCGGATTTTTGTATTTTACGGTTGGATCCTGGCGGAACTTGCTATAGTTCCGGTTGGTTCCTGGCTGATCCGTGGTATTTCCTTGAAATTTCCGGTTTCCGGAAGTCTCCAGATTATCCAGGTTCCGGGTACGGTTAAATCCGGCCGGAATACTGCTTCCATGTTCCGGTTGTTTTTCCGGCGGGAAACGGCCAGAAATACACCGGAACCGGCAGGAAGTAGCCGGAAAATATCACGTTTCCTGCGGGTTCCGGCCGGATCCGGTCTCCGGAACGAACGACCTGGGTAGATATGTCTGAGATGATCAGTAGTTTTGGAGTTTCCCAAAAAGGTTTACCAAGATACTTCATCCGTGTACACATTCTAGAATGACTGATTTGTCTCATTCACTTTTTGAAGTACACATAACTCTCGGACATAAGTCCGAAGTTTTCACATTTATTTGTTCTCTTCTAGTCAGGGCTCTCACCACTGTAAGAAATCATTTGCATTTTTTTCTTCCACTGTAACCTGAGTAATAATCTACCTCAAATTTTCTTGGAACGCCTTCTTTCTTTCAGAATTATTGCTGTCGTGGTAAGTTAACGGCTCTCTATTCGAAAAAGTGGGAACAATATTTTTGTGAGAATTATACCCATAAAAGTTCAAAGTGAATTCTAAGACAGTAACATATCAGCAAGAGAGTTTGAGTGTGAGAATTTTTAAGAGCTTACTTTATCAATATTCATACAGGAAAGAATGATGGATTGAAATTTTTTATACGAAACGAGTCGGTGGATGTAGGGGCCATCATAATAAGAAAACGCGTTTGAAGTTAATCGAAAGTATTATATCCTTACTTTTTACCTTTTGCTTTTGGAGGAAGATGAATAGCTTTTTCAGAATTATAAAAACTTTCTCAGATAGCTGCTTCTTATCCTTCGCAACTTTAAGTCATCAGTTCCCACATACAAAAGTTGATTCATCTTCAAGATATGAAATATTGCAACAGAGAATTCTGTATTTTGTTTGCTGCAAAGGGGGGGGGGGCGGAGGGTTACGAAACAAATGCTTTCAAGAACATCAACTGTTACGTGTTGTAAAAATGTAATATTTTGCATGTTTTTTTCCTACGTACTGCTACTCGCCACGACATAGATAAGGTTCACTTTTTCTTTCTTTCCATAATGGAGACATGAAAGCCGTTTGCAAACAGTACTTTCAATATGCAGGGATGAGAAAAAACCAGCACGCTCGTCTCTTTTTGCTGTTGACGAAATCATATAAGAAGCAGCGCTTGCAACTCTCTTTGCTTTTTTTTCTTATTTTCTCTCGTAAAACAAGATTTTATTTCTGAAGATAAAAGGCACGACAGCTTTGTTCTCGATTAACGGTAAGATTTCACAAGATCGTTCAGAATAAGTATTTGTTGTGAGGGAATGGCCCTAAATACTTCGTTTAATATCCAGAATTGCAGTAAAACGTTTAAAGCCTCTCCTAAAAGTTTCTCACATTGACAACCACCATAGGTAGATATTATTCCTTTCGATTAAAATTGTTTCATCATGTGATATATCTTCAAAAGAAGTTTTCACGAGAAGCTTTTCTTGATCAAATTCAATAGGGTTTGCATACAACCATGTATTTAACTCGGCACGGGCACAATAGCACCAATCGGTTTAAACTCTAGTTTTTAGACGAAACGGGATTTCGTAGAGGTCGAAAGTATGCTAGAATCGACACTATCTACCAATGATGTGATAATACACCAAATAAGCAGCGAAGGATAACATTAAACTAATTTTGCTAGCGTTAGTGATGTAATATACTAACGATAAACGAAGATTAAGATGTTCTTCTAATATAAGGGGTTATGACATCTGCCCGGATAGCAGAAGGTGTCGGTTCGAGTCCCAAGAAGTTCAATTTTTCTTCGTTCCGGGTTTGGGTGTGAGTGTCAATGCAGAAATGAATATGAATGCAAAACCCATAACCACACCCTATTCAAGGGAGAAACTTTTCGGATTTGGTAGCTTGGCGAACTTTCACGCGAGTTGGTAATACAAAGATGTTGTTTTTTTCGAGTGTTCAATCTATTACTCACTGAAAGAGCCAAAACTCCAGATAAAACTCACACAGCAATATGAAACAATACCTACATGAGAATTCATAATCATACCATCTGTTGACCAAGTTACAATCATGTGTAGACCCACATCGTCTTAAAAGTAATGTTTTCTAAGTATACATTGTAAAGCATGAGCCCTCGTGTCATGTTGCCATTAAATCGCCTATGAAGTAAAACATTTTAGTCCTTTTTAGCATGAATTCTTTTTCTCAGTTATCGCCACACCAGAAGGTATTTAAGATTGAAATCCCCTCTGAGATGGAGAACAATTTTGATAAACCAGAGGTCATTCTATAGCCGCTCAAAGACGACGTAGGGTTGTTGGTGTAGGTTTTGCATTCAGATCCACATTCGGATTGAGACCTACACTCATATCCTAACCCAGAAGGTATCGTAATAAAAGCTTTCTTTTTCAAGAATCAGTTTTAGTATGTTTTAATAATGCAAAGGGAAAAGATGAAAAAACAAAGTGTTTTATTTCCTAAGACCAGGTTTTCTATTATATGGGAGGGGCGAGAACAGTCTAACAGTCGAACTCTGATCAGTTTCATTGAATGATTAATAATAACCATAGTAGCTAGGAACCAATCCAAGAATTAATGGAGAGGATGCAATCTAAAATGCAGTGTGTCGTACTTATGTGTCATTATAGATTTCGTACCGTGATATTCAGTGTGAAAATGTGTCGTCACTAGAATGTATGGCGCTCTGTCTACATGAGAATAGTCATTCACCGTTTTTTATGCATAAACAGTTGTATATGCAACATAACTGGACCGACAAAACATACATTTTGTGGAACTCACGTATATTTTCGAAGAAAATTGTGAGTGAAAGTTTTAAGGTGAAGTTTTTGCGCCTCCTCCTCCGCTCCCGTTACAGACAAGGTTCTTGAGTCCAGACCCTCCGAGGGGGTTGCAGCTGCCCCCGCCCCCCGCCAGGGTTTTTAGACCCCCCCCCCCTTACGGGAATACCAATCCCCCCCCCCCCCATAAGGGGGTACCATTGACTCCCCCCGTCATTGCATACCATAGAAACCAGCGTATGAATTCATTACAGACATAGCAACCAGCATTCTATTATTGTGATATATCACAACATTATTTGCCGCTTCTTCCAATGTTTTTGAGAAAAATGAACCGCGAAAAATGGAAACTAACGAATGAATAGCAACAATGAAAATGAAAAATAGGGCGCCTATCAGAGAAAGACGATGGGAAACAATTCGTCATATTCCATTTTCTGTGTTTTCTATTAGCATATGAAGCTATAGATATGTGAGTTCAACATTTCAACCTCGATGGGGCTGCGCTATCTAGCTTTTCTAAAATCATTTTCTTGTCAAACTATTTCTAGATTATTGATTATTCGAGAACATGTTGATCTCGATCGATGATCAAGACGGGACTACTCTGAAATGTTCTGATGGCAGTCGGTCCAACTTAAAGCAAGTCAGATCCTGGGATCTGACTTGCTTTAGTTATTTGGAATAGAAATAATTATACAGAAATAAATTGAAAAGATGTCATAACATGGTTTTACATAAAACAATGAAAAATACGCTGTATGATAGATTCGAACCACTCTTTCCGAAAATGTAGCATCGATTCCTGCCACTCTATCCTACCCTATAGGTTAGTGTAGGGATAGGGTGTCATTTTCAAAACTCTAGGGTATTGCAGTGTAAATTTTTCATTATGCCTATCTAGTCTGTTTTAACGATGGACATCTGACAACCTCTAATACCGAACCATATCTTTTATTCATAGTAATGAGAAAATACCTATTGGATGATTACTTCGTGTCATTCATTAATGAGCGAAAAAAACTGTCCGTGCGTTTCTTCCTTCTTTATCCATATTTATTTAGTCTTCGTGGTCCATCTAAATCATTCCCCACAATAGAAGACTCCCACGAAGGAATGACGTGTCGGACGTAAGAAAATACTACCCTTAATTACATAATTTATCGAAAAATCTATATTTTAATTAATATATTTGAATCAAAGTATGCCTAGTTTTCACGATTATTGACTGAAAATTTTAAAATAATAAGGTCAACCTTGTTTCTGAACTTTTAAAAATCTTTAAATCTTTTTCCGAATCCTCAAAAGTGTTTTGGTGTTTTTAAGAACTCTTTGAATTAAAAATGACAGATATCGATAGGACTAAATACAAGAATATCCTGAAACCTGAGTCTATGGGGAATTCCATTTCAAACTGAAATCAAAAAAAAAAAAACACTTCC